>CM038214.1:235230953-235337568 GCA_021442155.1 Cymbidium sinense | reverse complement strand
TTACGTATTGCTCCCCTTGCATGAGCTCGGTCTTGATCAAGATTGCTCCTCCCTTGCCTTATAAACTTAGGAAAGAGATTGAGTGAGTTTGATTGGGGTCCCTGAGGGAGTGTTCAAAGGGAATTGCACTATTTTTGAGTGTGGAGTGAATTTGGTTTTCGGTGGAGCTCCCTATTTTCACTCTATGAAAATCGAGAAGATGAAGTTTGATTTCACTCTAGGAAGCTTGGGAGGCTGAGGAATTGCTTCTCTGACTTTCCTAGGTTCAATCGAATTGAGGAATGTGTAGTTTGAATTGAATTAGGGTGAGTATATCTCCCCCTTTGGCAATCGGACAAGAGCTTGCCATTTTTGATCAATTGCCTTGATTTAGTGGGTTTGTTAGGCTGTTAGATGAGTCATTGAATTTGATTTGGCCAGAGGAGTGGAATGGTGAACTCCCCATGTGCTCAAAATAAGTGGAGGCATGATTCCCATGTGGCCATTTCAAGGCATGTGGTCAGTTTGGCCATTGGGCTAGGTTGGGCTGAGCTAAACCCATTGAGTTGGGTGCACCACCCTCCCTAGTGTTCACTTGATCCAGTAAGAGGGTGCCAAGTTGTTATGGAGAGGATTTGACCAAATTCTAAATGGATTTGGTCAAAATTTACCCTAGCCTAGGGGTAAAATGGTTATTTGACCTTGATTTCAATTTGGGTATGTTTGGTATGATGAGAAAATAGGTTTGGCCAAGTTTCATTGAATTTGGAGTTGGTTTGATGTGATTTGGCTCATGTTGACCCATTTAGGTCAAAATGGGTCAACTTGGGTCAAGTTGACCAAGTGGTCAAATTGGGTCAAACCATGGGTTGGGTCAAGTTCATATGATCATTTGAAATATTTTGGTGGCTTTGGTTTGATTCAATTTGGTTTAGGTTTGAATTTGGTTCATATGATTTCATTTAGGTCAAATGGGTCAAGTTGACCATTTGGACCCATTTGACCTATTTGAGCTAGGTCATGGGTAGTTTTAGGTTTGGTTGGTCATATGAAAGCACTGGATCTAACCTTAATCAACTTTAATAATGGATTAAAATACTAATCCAAACCCTAATTATCCTTAATTACATAAGGAGGGTAATCAAGAAACACATTTGCAATTCCCTCAATTAAACCTTAAATAAATCCCAAGAAAATTAGGGGAGGCATAGGTCATCCCCTAAAACATACCCAAGAAGTTTGGGAATAATCAGAATTAATTAAGAAGTAATTAGCAAAATGAGATTTCCATTAAAACCCAAAATCTAAGAAAAGGATAATTCAAAATTCATTGAAATTATTTTTAAAATATTCTAGGTTGAATTATCTTTCAATAAAATTTTACCTCATATTTTTTGAATTTTATTGAAGGAGATATGAATTTTTGAACATCAAAGATTAATTAACATTAATTAAATCCCTTAACTAGTCCCTCACCTCACAACGTGACATGTGGCAGTGGCAGTCAGCGTGCTTTACATGCGCCGCACCGTGAGCTACCCACTTAAGTGTCACATCTAGATGGACACGGCGGTGGGGCGCTTTGATCCCTGCCATTCGATCAAGGATCGAATGACCAGGGATCATCCTGTGGTTTCAAGAGAGATAAAATATTTCTAAAATGTGGGATTAATCTTGGCCATCCATCCAAAATGCCTAGATGGATGGCCAAGATCTCCCTAGTTCTTCCCTTAGGCTCAACAGAGACCGTCCATGATCTAAGGGAAGATCCGAGCTCGGTTGAGCTTGGATTGGAATGAGATTGTTCCCACACCATCTAAAGCTAATGAGAAGCCTATCCAAGGGTGGATTTCTCATGACATGAAAATTTCTTTCACAAAAGACCAACACCGCCTAAGCTAAGTGGTCAAAAAATTCCATACCTCATTGGTGATCACGCTCGAGCTCGATGAGGTAGCTTCGTCTAGTGGAGATGAAGCCATGTTGAAAGTTTCAAGGCTTGGGGTTGAGTGGATCTCCCTATGGACCAACACCACTTCACCTTGCTTGCGACTTTGATCCAATTGAGACTCTCCTTGCTTTGGGAACTCAATGGGAGCTTGGGTGCACTCGAATTGATCCTCACGAGGAGTGTGCAAGAGGTGGAATGGATTTGAGTATAGAAAGTTGAGGATTGAAGTGAGCTCCCCAATTTTTCAATGGGGAAAATTGAGAAATGCACTTATCAAATCCCTCTTAGAAAGCTTAGGATGGCTCTCTGATCTTTCCTAACACTCACTAGGCTTCAATCAAATGTGGGAATGATCATTTCAAATTGAATTAGGGGGTGTATATCTCCCCCTATGGCAATCGAACAACCGACACTTAGCTTACCATTTTGATCCAATTGACCACATTGGAGGGGTTGTTTGATCTATTTAGAGTTGGCACATGGTCAGTTTGAGGTTTGAGTGGATTGACAACCTCCCATGTGCATCAAATTGAGTGGAAGGAGGATTTTGAATTGGCCAAATTGAGCAAGGGGTTCGAGTTTGGCCTTGGGTCCATTTGGGCTGACCCAAACTCATTGGGTTGGGTGCACCACTCTCCATTGGGTCCACTTAGGCTATTAGGAAGGCATCAAGTTGATGAAGAGGGCATGACCAATTAACCCATGGATTAGGCCAAAATTTGTTCTATAGCCTAAGGGTAGAATGGTCATTTTATTGATTTTTCAATTTGGATATGTTGGGTATGTGGAGAAACTAGGTTTGGCCAAGTTTCATGAGATTTGGAATTCATTTGATAAGGTTTGGCTCATGTTGACCCATTTAGGTCAAAATGGGTCAACTTGGGTCAAGTTGACCAATAGGTCAAATTGGGTCAAACCAAGGGTTGGGCCTAGTTCATATGACCATTTGAAATATTTTGGTGGCTTTAGTTTGATTCAATTTGGATTAGTTTTGAATTTGGCTCATATGACTTCATTTAGGTCAAATGGGTCAAGTTGACCAATTTGACCTATTTGAGATAGGTTAAGGGTAGGTTTAGGTTTGGTTAGTCATAGGGAGTGGATTGGTATCTTTGTTTCCAATCAATTTGGGTTAAGTTTGAATTTGGCTCAACATGGCCCCTTTAGGTCAAGTTGGGTCTAAGGTCAATTGGGCTAGGTTAGGTCTAGTTGGCCAATTGATGCTTTGGTCAAGTTCCACAAGTGATTTGGAATGAACTTGACCCATTGGTTTCAATCAATTTGGCTTAGATCAAGTTTTGACACATTTTGACTTTTAGGTCAAGTTGGGTCAACTTGGGTCAAGTGGCCAATTGGGCTAGGTTAGGCTCAAATGTTGACTTAGTCAAGTTCAAACATAGGTCATGAATGAACTTAGATCAATGGTTTCAATCAATTTGGCCTATGGTGAAATTTGGCTATGTTAGGTTTCATTTTGGGCTAAGTGTTGACTTGGTCAACCCTTAGGTTTGACTTGGTTTGACCCAATTTGATTGATTGATCATCCCATGATGATTGTTGATCATGATGAGAGGTATAGGTGAGTTTGATTCAATCCAATTTGGTTAGGATTAGAATTTGGCTCATAAGGGTACTTTAGGTCACTTTGGGTCAAGTGACCTAAGTATGTCAAATGGCTTGGTCAAAGCTTGATTTGAGTTTGATTGAACTTGTATATGGACTTATGATTGAAATATAAATCCATTTGCAAGTGGTTTGAAGTCAAATGGGTTTTGATCCATTTGACAATTTCATATTCAAAGGATGAACATGAAAGGATTTGGGGTTTGATTTTTAAATTGGATTTTGATTTAGTGATTGGAGTTTATATTTATATTTGGATTCATGATTGTAGGGTTGATTGAATCATGAAGAGAAATCAATAGTTTGGCTTGATTTGAAGTTGATTTGGCTAAGTTCAAGATTTTGACTTGAAAAGCTTAGGTTGAATTTTGAGTGAATTTGAGTTTGATTTTTGGAATAGGTTTTGATTATTTGAATTTATATTTAATTTATATATGTGAATATAAATGAGAATATAAATTGATCATGAGAAAATTTCAAGGATTTGATCATTTGATCATGACTTAGAGTCCATTAAGAGGATTTAAAGGACTTAGAAAATTTTGGAGTAGGGATTTGAAATCTTTTTTTTTTGAATTTGGTTTGATTGATTTATATTTATATTTCATTTATATATGTGAATATAAATGAGAATATAAATGAATTATGAGAAAATTCCATGAATTTGAATTGATTTGATCATAATTTAGGTTAATTCCATTAATGGAAAATTAAGGAATAAAGAAAGATTTTAGATTTGGAATTTAATATGATAATTTGATTTGATTGTATTTATATTTCATTTATATATGTGAATATAAATGAGAATATAAATGAGTTATGAGAAAATCCCATGAATTTGAATTGATTTGATCATGATTTAGGTTAAGCCCTTAAGGGAAAACTTAAAGGGCTTAGAAAAATTTCATGAATTGATTTTGAATTTTGAGTTTAGTTTGATTGATTTGAATTTATATTTCAGTTATATATGTGATTATAAAATGAGAATATAAATGAATTATGAGAAAATCTCATGAGTTTGAATTGGTTTAAATCATGATTTAGGTTAAGTAAAGAAAAATTTAGGGACTTAGGAAATTTTTTGGATTTAGGAATTTTCATTCATGGGTTCAATCATGGATTTCAATTATGAATTTCAATCACATGGAGTTTATTTGAGTTTGGAGAAAATCAATTAGAATTGATTTGGAGTCGACTTGAAGGAAGGAAAGTGAGGAATGGTTCAAGCTAAGGGTAGGCAAGTTTTCTAACATCCCAAGGCATGGCCTATTATGGCTACCTCTTCTAAGTCTCTAAGACTAGGTTGAGTGTCCACCTAATCACTAGATGTGTCTTAGGACTAAAGAACTCTTAAAGTCTAAGAGAAGTCTTATGCCTAAGATGGAGGGCTTGAGACCTCATTCTAAAATGAGGTCAACACCTGCCATTAATGCTTCATACTCTGCTCCATTATTAGTTCTTCGATCAACCCATATGTCTTATTATCCCTCTTGTGTTATAAAGATGATAATTCGCTCTTACCCTTGGGAAATTTAGATGTTGGACTTGTTTTGTCAATAGGCTCCATCAAAGTATATTTCACAAATTTATGATTTTTCTCTTTCATGAATGAGCATAATTTGCTCATCAGGCAAATCATCATTAAGAGAAGAGTCCACAAGGATGCGATGCAAGAAAATTTGCTAAGACTTGTCCCTTCCTTTCTATGGAATGTATATGATATCAAATTATAAAAGCAATATTGCCCATCTTGCCAAGCAACGGCCAATGCTAGTCTTATCAAGTACTTTAGCGGATCGATCCTTGAGATGAGGATAATCTTGTGAGATAATACATAATGATGGAGCTTTTGGATTGCAAAGATTAATGCAAACAATGCTTCTCTATTGGAGTATCTCATTTCATCTTCAATCTTGATATAATAAAGAGCATTCTCTTTGCTTTCTTCATTGTGTTGTTCCAATAATGCTCCAAAGGATTCTTCTAATGCAGCTGTGTATAGAATGAGGGGCTTCCAGGAGTAGGCATTGCAAGGATTGGTGGATTTAACATGTAGCTTTTAATACTATTGAAGGCTTCTTAGCACTTCTTGTCCCATTTGAATGGAGCATCCTTCTTTATCAACTTTGCAAATGGTTGACATCGATAGGTTTGATATAAATCGATGGATGAATGCAATCCTTGTAAGAATGATGCAAACTCTTCGGTGGAGACATCTCCATAATTACCTTGATTTTAGCAAGATCAATTTCAATTCCTCATGACGTACAATATACCTAAGGAATTTTTTGGAGGATACCCCAAATGCACATTTTAGAGGATTCATCTTGAGATCATATTTTTTGATTCTCTCCAATATAATTCTCAAGTCTTCAAAGTGATTTTTGATTTAAGCTCTTCACCAAATCGTTAATATAACATTTCACCTTCGTGAATCAACTCATCAAAATATGTCATTGCTCTTTGGTATGGAGCTCCATCATTCTTCAAGAAGGGCATGACTGTGTAGCAGTATATACCAATTGACATCCTAAATGATGTGTGCTTCTCATCATCAAGCATCTTGATTTGATTGTATCCCAATGATCCATCCATGAATGAGAGCATGTCATAGTTGGAAGTATTATCCACTAGTAGTTCCGATATTGGAAGCGGAAAGTCATCTTTTGGGTACGCCTTATTTAGATCTCGGAAGTCAATGCAGATATAGATTTGGCCATTCTTCTTCCTAATTGGGATAATATTGGCTATCTAATCTGCATATTTCTTCTCCCAGATGAAGCCTGCTTTGATCATCTTCTTAGTTTCTATAATTATCTATTTTTCAATCTCCAATCTCATTCGCCTAGAGGCTTGCTTAACATGCATCGCATCTAGCTTAAAGGCAAGTTTATGAACTACATTAGGGATAAGATTGGCATTTTTTAGAATATGTCCACAAAGCAATCCCAATTCACAAAGTAGCATTTTTAGCTCTTCAACTTTCTCATCGTAGAACGAGAAAGTTGGACGAGGATCATCCGACTGTTGATTTCTTTAAGTTTGTCCATAGTAGTTGTTTGTCCACCATCTTGAGTTCTTTAGGCTCAGCTTGGCTACATCTTCATCATTTGTAAGAAGAATTTCATGGAGATCATCTTCTTCATCACAATTAGTTTTGATCTCCTTCATTATTATATAAACTTTACTTTGATGAGATTTGTGGATGAACCTAAGACTTTTAGTGATAAACTTATCACTTCTTCATGATGCTTGAGGACTTCTTTGGCCCCATCATCTTAAAGATTTGAGTTTTATTTTTAGTGGTTCTAATATGAATTCCAAGCTAGTGCATCATTCTTCATAATTTCTATGGATAGTATATTTGTATTCTTGTTGGCACTATCCCATCGGCATCTTCATGTTGAGTGGGCTGATCAAAATTGTGAGGTTGAGACTCTTCAGATTTGTAAAATAGAGTTCCTATTCTGCCACTCTCACTCAATGGTGGCACATAGAATATTATCAACTCTTTAATGTTATGAACCTCCAGTGGAGTGATTTCTTTGAAGTATTGTTGAGGGATGGGTATAATTTTGAAGTAATCCTCTAACACTGCCAAATGAGCTATCCTTCTTGATGTGACCTTCTGAACTCTATTTCCATAAGTAGATTCAAAATCATAGTCTTAATTGAAATCACTTATTTCATATTTTGTCTTTATTGAAAGATTATAAGTTCTCTTGGGGACAAATATCTTCCTCTTCTTGTCTCACTTCCCAAATGAGGAACTAATTTTCTTGATTAGGGTTTAGAATAAAGTGCTTTAGGTGGAGTCGGCATTGCCTTCTTTCTTCCTTTTTTGCTTCTGCTCTTTCACCTTATGAAGTTACTTTTTAGTTCTTGAAGTGGATGCTACCGCTTTAAGAGGCTCTGTTGGCTTAGGCTCTTTAGGGATGAAAGATTTTGCATCTTCATAAATCTTTGCTTCATGGATGGAGAATGGTTGTAGGTTGCCAGAATTTTGAACTCTTCTCCCTCTTTTAGATACTTCATACACTGATGCATAGTTGATGGGACCATGCCATGATCGACCATGGCCAGAGAGCTCTAAATGATGTATCTGCATCGATTACATGAAACTTGTCTTCTGTATATAAATCTTGAAATTTGAGAGAGAGAATATAGGAACCCAGGATTTTCTATCCTTCTTCATTGAAACCAAGAACAATCAACTTATCTCTCCCAAGATGTTGGATATCAAGTGATAATACACTTAATGCTTTTAGACTCATAAGATTAATAGAAGAACCTAGATCAATCGATTATTTTGATTAGAATGCCATCACTCTGCGGTAACATATAAAGGATGGTTATGATCCATTGTTCCCAACATAAGATCTTCTTCAGAAAATATGATTATTGGGAGATCTTGAGTTTGCAATGATTTAGTCATGCATTTTTTGGCAAAGTAAGCTTTATAACTCTCTGAATATCTGAGGGACTGTATCAATGTTTCTCGGAGGTCTTTTGACATTAAGAGAGTCTCATACACACTCAACAGTGTAGGGATCTTTCTCAGGTGTGATAGAATATTATAATCTATATTTTCTCTTGATTTAGGCTTTATTCTATGATTTTTGGGAATGATATCTTCGTTGACTTTGATTTGTTTGCCTTTGTCTTTATTTGCATTTCCCTCTTTAATGAAGGTGGTAAGACTTTACCACTTCTCAACTGAACTTGAATCACCTTTATCTTGCTTAGATTCCTCTGAAGAAGTTGTTTTTTTAGGTTCACTTCTTATTCTGGAGGATTGACCAAAGGGCTAGACTCATTTTTCAACTTCATACATTTCATATGTGATGATATCAATGAATCTGACTCTTCTCCATCGAGAAAATATTGATCTTCATCTAGACTGTTATCTTGTTATTGTGTCATTAAACAAAATTTAGATATTAACTCCTTAGGCCCTTCTTATTTTTAGATAAAATTTTGATGGGTTGGTTGGTCACACTACCCTTATCATTTTGAAGTAGCGATCTTGAAGAACATCGATATCACATAAATGATTCAACATGTCTCTACTTGGACAATATTCACCATTATCTTCTTCATCTAGATTCAACAATATGATGTTTAGGCATAAAGTATGCAAGCTAAATGGTTGTCTTGTCATTTGGTGATACTCCTCCAAATTATTAATAATCTTTTGAGTTGTAGTTCTCTTCTTGCTCTTCTTTTTCTTAGCTGGCTTCTTTGATTTATGAGGCCTACATTTAGTAGACTACTCATCGTGTTGTGATGAAGTAGCCTTATCAAAAATGCCAGAAGCCCAAATACTTGGTTTAAGCATCTATTTTAAGTCCAATATAGGTTCAAGTGGTGATTTTCCACTTAATACTAGACATCTTTTAGCTTGACATTTTCACGGTCTTCTTAGAGACTATTATTTCCCATTCTTCAATCTGAATTGATTTTTCTTTTTTTGTTATCTTTAATGGATGATATAGACGAGGATGTAATCATCCTTGTAGACTCTCTTTTTAGGTTGACTAGAACACTATCAAATTATGTAAATTCATCCAGTCGATACTTCCTTTCTAGCTAATCTTTGAAGACATAAGAATCTTCAATAGAATGGCTGATCATCTGATGATAGGGACAATAATTTGGATTATTGACTTGATCAGCTTCTTTAGGCCTTTTAATTTATGGTAATTGTAGACTAACTTTTAAAATAACTTTGACTGTCCCTTCTAAAGGAATATTTTTTGTTCATCTTTTTCTTAAGAGATGGCCGCATTCGCTCATCATCTCTTGTTGCTTATTTTGGATTCTCTCCACCACTTGAAAAAGTCTGAGGTTTATCATTGCCTCCCAATGCTAATTTTGGCTGTGGATTATAATGGACAAGCTTCTTTTCCTTATCTTCATTGTACATTGGCTATTTTTCTTTATCCACATTATATATTGCATGCTTTTCACCATTGGAGCTATAGGAAGTGGAATGAGTTTCATTTCTTCTTGAGTCTCAAGGTTTGTCTATCTTTAATTTATCTGTATAAATTTTAGACTTAGGGCGATTTAGCTTTTTAAATTTGGCCACCCTATAAAGCAAGTCTTGGAAGGTTATAATTGACGCCATACATAAAAATGGTGCCATTTTATCATCTATATTGCTCATTAGCAATTGGATCACATATTCTTCTTCTAATTATTGCTCACATTTCATACTTAGGTTATGCCAATGACTTATGAATTTTGTCACTAACTCATCTTTTCTCCTTTTTAGCAATGTAAGTCAGTGATTATTATTTTCTCGGTTGCACTGTCGAACCTTTTTATGAATATTATCTCTAACTCAAAAAGTTTTAACAAAATCATTTGAAAATGCATACCAGAAATAGCTAGGTCAAAACGTGACTACGGAAAAGTAGTGCATCATTCTCTTGTGTTACCACAAGTAGCCTTAAATTGGGCTAGATGTTGCTTTGGGTTACCAAGCCCACTTAAAGTATTAAATTTCAACATAGTAACTTTTGGGTATGACACTTGATCATATTCAATTTGGGTAAGGCGACCTTACTCACCAACTTTTCATCTTGCCTTGAAGCTATAATTGCCTTTATCTTTTAATTAATTATTTTTTTTAGCTGAGCAGCTGTTACCGTTGTAGGTGTGCTAGCCATATTTTGAATTATCGGCTAAACAAGTAGTTGGTTAACTTCATTCCTCGCTTAAGGTGTAGCATGTACTGCAGGAACCTGAGGTACTAGAGCGATTGGTGGTATGGAAGTTATATTATTAGCTACCTACTAATTAGTAGACAAAATAGGTGCTACATTTGACGTGATATTTTTTTGCAACATATCCATCATGATATTCATTTGTACGATCATGCCATTCATCTTGGTACCAAGCTGTGCAATTTCCTTATCTTTGACTTCCATTTGGCACATTTGTCTTTGCTCTCTAGCTAGTGCCATGGCATCAACAAGTACATGCTCTTCTTCTTCCTCTATTTCTTATTGTTATTCTACTCCTTGCTCATCTTCAGGGGAAGAACTTGACTGTCCTTCTCCTTGTGCATTTGCAAGTATAGTTGTTGCTAGGGTTGAATGACGATGCTGATTATAAAGGCATGTACCAGGCTGATCATTTCCTGGTTCAACCATATATACAGCTTCAACACCCATGATCTCTTTCTCATTTTAATCTTCTTCTTCTTCCTCCTCAGTAAAGATTGAAGATCCATCTTCTACTTGCTTCCGTGGAAACTCTTTGTCATAAACATCGAATTCAGGTTCAGGTTCCTTAGATCCGTTGCTATTGATAATGGCGAAAGTTCATCTATATCTCTAACTATGTAGATGACTTCTACTTCCATAGTATCCTCTTCATCGCCTTCTTTTTGCACATGAATTTATGATTGATGTTTCCAGTGGATCTCTGGTTCAGTGTATGAAACAAACACTTCTTTCATTAAAATAGTGTGATCAAAGTCAACCTTCTCTTGTGGGGGTGAATCTGATTAGCGATGGGATCCCCTAAATGATTCTCAAGGGTGTCGACCATCATGTCTTTTATCAGGGATATCCCTTCTTTTATGTATGCACTTCTGATGAGTTATTTTTTTAGGTGGATTTCTAAATATGTGTATCGATATCACACCTCTTTCTTTCTTCAAAACTTCATTAGCCTTGGCCTCCATACCTTCTTACCCTTTTTTGGGACCTTTGGGATTCTTGGACACACGATCCAAGTGTCACGCTCTGGTGCTCACCAAGCGAAGCATACTTGGCTCGATGACTAGTTACCATAAGAGATGTCAACCTCCTTGGTGGAGTTTCAGTATTTTCAATCACCACAGGCCTTTAAAATTTTCTTTTCATCAAGCCTCTTTCCTTGGCTACTTTAAGAACTTTATGTATTCTAGAGGACTGTATTTCAAGCTATCTCCTCTGTGGTGGTGGAGCTTGACGTTGTTGATTCTAGAAAGACCGCTTCACCTCACTAGTAGAACTATTCATTTTTATCCATTTTAGATTATCAAAGTTGTTATGGGTAGAAATACTCACTTCTGGTGGTAATATTGTTTGTTCACTGGGTTGTTCAAATGGGATCTGCTGATCCCTCATCTCAGCATTTCTTTTCTTCTTTGCCTTTTGGTTAATTTTCTTCCTAATGAAGAAGCTTCATGATCATGCTTTCTTGGTACGAAAGGTCCAATCGATGAAGCAATCATACCATCGCATCAAAGACACGCTTGCCATTGATAATTTTTTCATCATGGAGGCTTGATTGACCTAGTCTTTTAAAAGCGAAAGTTCTCTGAGAACTCCTTAATAGTGGGTTGTTCTTTGGCGGTTGAGCATGACTAGGAGCTTGTAAAGTGAGGCCTCCGTGACCTCAGATAGTGTACCACGGGTGTATTTCAAGAGTTGCACTTATGATGGCTGAAATTCAATCTACCAAATTGAATGGTAGCTTCAACATCTCCTGTGTTGATGACAGTGTTAACTAGGCAGATGTTTACACCATGCCCTAGATGAACAATGAAAGGAGTGCTCTAAAGATCCATTCTGCGTAAGTGAAAGATGGGGATTAGTAATTAGTAATTATTATTTCACCCCATCCTTTAAAATGCGATACTACGAGAATAAAATAATAGTGTAATAAAAAATATACTCTACAGAATAATTCATTCGACATAGAGTCTCATACATTAGTAAATTGAATTTATTACACATTTAAATCACCATTTTTTGTTTTGAATTTTCAAATATTTTGTTGCTACTATAGCACATATATGACTAGCCAAAGATGGAAAGACAACCCTATCCTCAACGGAGTCTCCAAAAGTCTGTGGGCTCCGAAAATTCACCGACCTCTTGACAATTGAATGAGAGTATGATATTAATGTGTCGGTGTAATTTTTAGAAGGCAGATGAGATAGTAGATAAGACACTACTTAGAGATTTTTCCCTCACTTGTGAGGACTTTAGATCTGGTTCTAAGTTTTCTATAGGCGCAATCCCCTATAGTTAATTACCCCTCCCAATAAATAAGAGATAACTTTTGATTAAGACTAGTCGTTAGATCGCTGAATGTGTAGCGTATAGTAGTAGCATATGGAGTTTTGATTTTTAGATTTATAAAATTTAGTAGTATTAGCTTAAAGAAGAAGTTTGGGGGAATGATAACATCTGATCTAGATCCCATGGTTCCGTCATCCCGGTGTGGTCCCAGTCTACTTAGCGGTGGTAGTCAACTTGAGAAGGATCCTTATCAACAACACATGGGTTATGTCATCTAGAAATCCTTGTGGGGTGGTGTTTGTTTAAGGAGACAATCTTAAGTCTACCTTAGCTGACAGAGGGCTTTTTTCTCTATCAGGTGTACCCTATGATTCACAACTCAAAGGGCAGAGCCATTGGGGAGCATATGGGCTACAGTTGTGATCATAATATAATGGTTCCATTTGGCGGCAAACCCATGATCAGAGGACCCTGGTCATAACTGCATCATATGTGGAGCTTATTGGCCAAGCCAAGCAGTCAGAGGACATGGGCCACATCCTTACTGGTGTGAGATTGATTAAGAGTGAACATAGTAGAACACTTGATTTGACATTGACTCCTTTGTGAGCTAGAGTTTTCTTAATTTATCACCTTCAACAAACCATTGTGGAAGGTGGATAAATTAAGTTTTGCTTTAAGTTTTAATTATTGAATTTCATTTAAGCAGTTTTTAGATTGATACTTGATTTAAGTTAATTTGATTTGAAATTAGAATCATATTTTGATGGAAGTATCCCCTCGGTTGAAATCACTATTCAACACAGCCATCATCGGGATAGTTAATTGATTGAATCAAATATATTTGAGAACTTTAGATCCTGTCAACTCTATTTAGTTCATAATAAGGATCAGATCTACTGTCACATGATAGAATTAGCTTCTCAGATATTTTAATAAGTTGAAATTCTTATAATAATTAGATTTTTAGGTTTTGTTAACCCGGACCTAAGACCAAAGAGGAAACTTCGCACAACATCCTCGATACTTGAATCTAAACATTGCATAGTATCGGGGCCCATGTAGTGTATTTAAGAATGCCTTTAATTAATGCCTTTTGTTTTGCTTGTAAGATGTTGTCCAGGTGGTGTAGGCATCTTAAATTATTCTAATAGCTTACTAGACCCCTTAGAAATAATATTTGATGGTCTCTTGTTGACCTCATTTTTAGAATGAGCTCTCAATCCTCCCATATTAGACATAGGACTCCTCTTTGGCTTTAAGAGGTCCTTAGTCTTAAGACACATCTAGTGATTAGGTGGACACTCCCAATAGAAGACTTAGAAGAGTTAGCCATAGGAATAGATCATGCCTTAGGGGTGTTAGGAAAATTTTCTACCTTAGCTTAAACCATTCCTCACTTTCCTTCTTTCAAGTCAAACTCCAAATCAATTCTATTTGATTTTCTCCAAACTCAAATCAATTCCATGATTGAAACCCATGATCAAAATCCACAAAATTTCTAAGTCCAAATTTTGCCTAAGTCCTTAATCCTCCCTTAAGAACTTAACCAAAATCATGATTCAATTCAAATCTTTGAGATTTTCTCATAATCCATTTATATTCTCATTTATATTCATATATATAAATGAAATATAAATTCAAATCAATCCAAACTCAAAATTCCAAATCAATTCATGAAAAGTTTCTTAAGTCCCTTTAATTTTCCATTAAAGGACATAGCCAAAATCAATCCTAAACCTTGATCAAATCAATTCAAAACCTTTGGGATTTTCTCAAAACTTATTTATATTCTCATTTATATTCTTATATATAAATGAAATATAAATATAAATCAATCAAATCCAATCCAAAATTAAATTCCAATTTAAAATTCTCTTAAATCCTTTAAATTCCTTTAATGAATTTAACCTAAATCTTGATCAAACCTATTCAAACCTTTGGGATTTTCTCAAAACTTATTTATATGCTCAATTATATTCTCATATATAAATGAAATATAAACATAAATCAATCAAATCTAATTCAAAATTAAATTTCAATTTAAAATTTCCTTAAATCATTTAAATTCTCTTTAATAGATTTAACCTAAATCATGATTAAACCACTTCAAATCCTGGAAATTTTCTCATGATCCATTTATATTCTCATTTATATTCACATATATAAATAAAATATAAATTCAAACAATCAAAACTAATTCCAAAATCAAACTCAAATCAACTCAAAATTCAATCTAAGCCTTTCAAGTCAAAATCTTGAACTTAGCCAAATCAATTCCAAATCAAGCCAAACTCTTGATTTTCTCTCATGATTCAATCAAACCTACAATCATGACTCATATATAAATCCAAACTTCAATCACAATCAAAACCTAGTTCAAAATCAAACCCAAGACCCTCTTCATATTCTTCCTTTGAATATGAAATTTTCAAATGGATCAAAACCCATTTGACTTCAAATCACTTGTAAATGGATTAATATTTCAATCATAAGTCTATATACAAGATCAACCAACTTCAATAAAGCTTTGACCAAGCCATTTGATCCACTTAGGCTCACTTGACCCAAAGTGACCTAAAAGTGACCTAAAGTACCCTTATGAGCCAACTTTTGATCCTAATTGGATTGAACCGAACTCATATATCCCTCTCATCATGATCAACAGTCATCATGTGATGATCAATCAATCAAATTGGGTCAAACCAAGTCAAAGTAAGGCTTGACCAAGTCAACACTTTAACCCAAAAATGAAACCTAACATAGCCAAATTCTACCATAGGCCAAATTGATTGAAACCATTGATCAAAGTTCACTCATGACTTACATTTGAACTTGACCAAGCCAACATTTGAGCCTAACTTAATTGGCCCACTTGACTAAGTTGACCCATTTTGACCTAAAGGGTCAAAATGTGTCAAAACAATCTAAGCCAAATTGATTGAAACCAATGGGTCAAGTCCATTCCAAATCACTTATGGAACTTGACCAAAGCCTCAATTGGCCAACTAGACCTAACCTAGCCCAATTGACCTTAGACCCAACATGACATAAAGGGGTCATGTTGAGCCAAAATTGAACTTAACCCAAATTGATTGGAAACAAAGATACCAATACACTCCATATGACTAACCTAACCTAAACCTATCCTTGACCTACCTCAAATAGGTCAAATGGGTCAAATAGGTCAACTTGACCCATTTGACCTAAGTGAAGTCATATGAGCCAAAACCAAATATACCAAATTGAATCAAACCAAAGCCACCAAAATAGTTCAAATGGTCATATGAACTTGACTCAACCCTTGGTTTGACCCAATTTGACCAATTGGTCAACTTGACCCAAGTTGACCCATTTTGACCTAAATGGGTCAACATGAGCCAAACCCTATCAAATGAATTCAAATCTCTTGAAACTTGGCCAAACCTAGTTTCTCCACATACCAACATGTCCAAAGGAAAAATAGCAAAATGACCATCCTATCCCTAGGCCATAGAACAAATTTTGGCTTGATCCATGGGTAATTTGGTCATACCCTCTTCACAATCACTTGAGGCTTTCCTAAAAGCTCAAGGGGATCTAGTGATGAGTGGTGCACCCAACCCAATGGGTTTGGGTCAGCCTATTTGGCCCCTAGACCAAACCCTATAAAATTGAATTTTCAAACTCCTCTCTCAAGCTTAAATTCAAGCACATGGGAGGTTGGAATCCTCCTTGGATAAAATCACCATGTGCACACTCAAAATAGTCAAACAAACTCTCCAATATGATCAATTGGATCAAAATGGCAAGCATTGCCAATTTGATCCCAAGGGGAGATATACTCCCCTAATTCATCTATTTTGATTCTCTCAGGTCGATTGAAGGATAGGAAGCTAGAGGAGCCATTGGAGATTGATCCTAAGCCTCCTAGAGCTCTTCCTATTTTCCTTTTCTCAACTTTTGAATAGTGAAAAATAGGGAGGTAGAGCGAATTGCCAACTTCTTTCGCACTTGATTTCCTTCCAATTGCTCTTGCACACTTCATCTAGGAGCTAAGTTGAGTGCACCTAAGATTCTATTGGAGTTCCCACAATAAGGAAGGATCCAATTCAATCAAACCTAAAGCTCAAGAAAAGAGGTGTTGGTCCATATATTGATCCACTTCATGTCAAGTGCTCATACTCTTGGGCTCGTCAACCAAACTAAGCTTCTCAAGAGAATGAGGGTGATCCCTCCGGCGAGGTATGGGATTTTCAATCACTAAACTCAATGTGGTGTGGATCATTGTGAAAGAAATTTTCACTCCATCATTTTGACCATTGGATTTTCTGCTCTCTATCTTTAGATGGTGTGGGTTGAATTTGGTTTGATTCCATGCTAGATCTAGCTTGGATCTTCCCCTTGATCATGGAAGGTCTCTGTTGATCAAGGGGAAGAATTTGGATGATCTCAACCATCCATCCGCACATTTTAGATGGATGGCTGAGATTATTTAGCACGTTTAGATATCCATATATCCAATTTAAAATGTGGGGTAATCCTTAGTCATCCGATCTTTTATTGATGGTAGAGGATTAAAGCGCGTGTGTCACCATCACCGTTTGTGAGGTGACAAATTAAGTGACCCCCTCATGACATGACACATGTAAAGCATCTGATTCCGACCGCGTCGCGATAATTAATTAGGATTAGTTAAAAATGCTTAATTAATTTCTAATTAATCCAAAGATCTTCTAAAATGCATAACTCTTTCTAGAAAATTCAAAAAAAATATGAAATAAAATCCTATGGATAGATAATTAAACCTAGAACATTTTAAAATTAATTTTGATGAGTTTTAAATTATGCTTTTCTCTAAATTTGGATTTTATTGGAAAGTGTATTTTGCTAATTACTCTTTAATTAGGCCTCTGTTTAGTTTCCAAATTTCTTGAGTAAGTTTTAGAAGATGACTTCTACCTCTCCTAATTTTCTTGGGATTTATTGAAGGCTTGATTAGAATAATTGCATATGGTTTTTAATTACCCTCTTTATGTAATTAAGCATAATTAGGGTATGATTAGTGGTTTTAACCTATGATTAGGGTTGATTAAGGTCAAATCCAATGAGTAGAAGGGTTTTCGAATAATTTTGGGGGATTTTCCCTATCTATTCCCTAACCCCTCTTCTCTCCTTAATCTCCTCTTAATTAAGGGTTAATTCATTAATTATCCAATTAATCAATTTCTAAAAATTCTAAAAAGTTCCAGAATTTAATTAATCTACCTTGGGTAGATGCTTAGGTGTTTAATAACCTAAGTTCAATTAAGGAAATCAAAACCCCATTCATAAGTATGAAAAGGTATTTTGAAATTACTTAAGCTAAACCTCTTAGCTTAATTAACTTTTCATTGTGAGCCAAATTGCATTAGGCCTTTTCATTGTTAGGTGCATTGCAAATTTAAATTCCTTATGGGTTTTATGTCATCTCATTGGCTGATAATTATTGATGGTTTAAAAATTCTTATTGAGGAGTCACCTTTCAAATTTGTGGTGAGAAAAGAAAGAGGATACCTTATAGAAATTCATCTTTTACACTACGTAGATCCGAGATATACTTATTGTGGTAGTCATCAAGGAATAGTGTATTATCTCGAGAGATAGAAGTCACTACCCTTTAATGGACCTAATCACCTCAATAAGGACTCTTAAGGACAATGGGTCTGCATATGTACCATATATTCTTCCCTTAATTTACATGGAAAAGTAAAGTAGGGTTTATTTTAAATTGAGTTAGTTATGTTCCCCATAGGGAAAGCCCCCATAGTTAATTACATTCTAAGGGATGGGATCCCTTAGGAAAACTCTCGATTAAAGTAAATGATCATTGTCTTTGAAGATTTCAATAGGAAGGACTATCAATCGATTGGTTTATTTTTGCAAGATCAAATGGGATTGATCAAAAGAGGGAGTTATTATCGAAGCAAAATGAGAGGTAAGTAGGAGATGCACTGCTAAGAAACCAACATTTCAAACTATCCTATGGTTGGGCTTTACATTTTGAAATTGATTTAGTTTGTTTGAGTTGCATTTTCATTAGAATTTTAGGACTTAATGTTCCTTAACACAAGATTAAGAAAATGTCTAAGAGGTGAGGAATTATGCTTATGGCCCATAAAGGGGAGAAACAACCTCAGAACCTAAATCTAAGGAACTTCAACGAGGGCCGGAAGCACAACCTAAATCTAAGAAAAAAATGGGTAATTGGTTTTCCTCCACAAGGGAGGACAAACCACCCAATAACTTGGACTTACAACCACCTGGGGGTGGCTACCAACTAACTCCTATGATTTTAAATACATGTTGGCAATTCTTTATGCTTATACAAGATAGCTAGGCTATTATTATTTAGAAAGAGACTAAGTCCTTAAACTCACTCCCCAAAGAGTCTAGATCATGTAAAGGGCATGCTTCAAATGACCTAAATATAATGTAATTAAAATTTCATTATATTTTATTTTGGACAATTATTGTGACTCAGGTTATAAGGATTTTAATGATTAATGAAAGAGAAATAAGATTATTGGCCAAAATCAATGAGAAGTGAGGAGGTGAGTTTCCACCACGGCTCTTAAAGGTCAAGCTGAGTTCTCTGGAAAAGGTGGAAGCCCTCCAATCAAGAGTGAAATAAGATGCATTTGTGCATGATATTATAAAGGAATGCTCTTCCAGCTAAGGGGTTGCTAATTCTTTTATCTTGATTTTAAACCTAAGCTTTAGGTGAGGTTATAAGTTGTTTAATTTTATTTTGAGTTATTAGGTTGGGTAAGAGATTTATTTTTTCTTAAAGAGCCTAATCCTCATCCAGGCCATACATAAAGCAAGGAAGAAAGTAGGAAAATCATGCCACTTAATGCAAAAGCTAAACAAATCATTAAATAATTTATAAAGCTAATCGTAAAAAGAATAAATGGCCGTTGTGGTCGGGCACCATCGCACAAACCCAAAAATATCAAATATGGGTAGCCGAGCTCTACCCTTATACAACCCAGACTACAAATGAATATTATAATTAAGCAAGGAATTCATTGTTATGGGGGTCTTCGAGCTTTATTCTTCTCTTCTTCTTCTTCTTCTTCTTTTCTTTCCTTCTTTGGTTCCTTCTTTTGGGTGGTTGGAAGGTGGATGCTCCAAGGCTTCACATGGTGCATAAGATAGGATCTTATGATTAATGCTCATCCTAATCACCATAAAAATAATTCCAAAATCCTAATTATACAAATTTTTACATGAAAAGGAAAAGTGGAAATATAAATAGCATGTGCAAAATAAAGGTTAGCTAAAATACACCACATAAATCCCAAGCATGTATATTGGACTTACCACCCCACACATGGGTGACTAAGTCCACCTGGCCTATGGATTATGCTTAAGGGTATAAAGCACTTGCAAGCAAAAATATTTATATTTTTATTTATGATAGTACCCCTTAAGCACAATCCCCTGCAAAAAAGAATAGTTAGATTGAGAACATATTACCATCATTCTATGAGCATATTAGGAGAAAGATGAATCTAACCCACTTTGCTCGATGAAGTTAACCTATGTGGAGTAGGTGCAAAGTTTTGACCAATCTGAGGTGCAAAAGCATTTATTTGTCTCATTTCTCTTTAAACTATCTCCTCACTTTAGCATAATCCCTTATAGAAAATATCATTATGCTATTAACGACCTAACATCTAGTCTACACATAAATAATCCTAACATCAAGTCTAAAATATTACATCATAAAATAAAACATAACACCACGACATACATTAACTAAGCTAGAATTGGTGACTTAGCATAATGTGTGTGATAAAGTTTAGTGTGGTATGTCTTAGTAAGTTTTAAAAGTATGATTATCTAAAGTTCATAATTATTTAACTTAAATATTAGGGGAGGTTCCATTTCAAATCTTTGAATGAATGAATTAATATTAATTTATATTTTTTATTTCATTTGGTGCCTACTTAATATCTAATTATTATGAAGATAAGAAAGGGGGTTTGACCCCCTTCATCCCTATCCTAAGTTGTTTTCTAAGAGTACATTATTATGACTTTGGTTCTTTTAGTCAATCATTTATTAAATATATTTTTATTAAACCTAGGTTTGGGTTAGTCCTAAGGGGTCTTATTCAAACATGAAAGGCATCTCAAGATTAAAGAAATTGAATCACCATTATATTGATAACATTACACTTCTTTTCATCATATAGCATACACATTTCTTCATTTTTATTATTCATGATATTTGATTTAATACACATATTTATACATACAATATATATTTGCATTTTGCACACTTTAATGATAATTAATTCATGTATTTTGGTAGAAAATAAAGATTCATCCCTTAATTAAGTATATGTAGACATCTGTTAGAGAATTAGGCAAGTACACATCATTGTTAAACTAGGGAAGTGAGGTAATCTAAGAACTCCTTTGTGCTCCTTAAAGCCTCATGTTCCCGAGATGTATAGACTATATACTTACCAAATTAAATACATGTAAACATATACACAAGGTTAGGGATAAAAATCACGCAAAGATTATATAATAGTGAATCCTTTTATTCATGCAAAACTTAGTGACACAAAAAGCAAAGTTTTATCTCCAATTTTGAAACATTAATACATATAAATAAAATTAAGAAAGAATGTGCCATTGTTAAACCAGGGAAGTGAGGATATCTAAGACCTCTTTAGGACTACTTAAAGCCTCATATTTCCGTGACGTCCATACTATATACTCACCAATTCAAATGTATGTAAATATGTACATGGAATAAAGATAAAATAAATCCCTTATTATTTTGAAATTATAACTTAAATGTAAACTTCATTGAATATTTATAATCAACATTAACTTATATTTTTTATCATTAGCTTAGAGTTTTGAAAAATAATTTAAGATTTATTAGTGATAATAGCCACATATAATAATATTTATCCAACACATGCAACTTAGATGTAACCATATTCTTTTGATTCTCTTTCTTTTTTTTTTTTATAACATAAACATATGGCACAAATTGTATCCATATTTATGATTCTTGAAAGAAGTAATTAAACATTACACATAATATATTCAATTACATTAAGTCCTAAGGACAATCAAGCCAAATAAATATTCTTTAAGACTAACCAAAATTCTTATGAAATTTTCTTTTGGTGTTTGAATTACTAAAACCTAAAGAGAAGAGATGTTATTTAGTATTTACCCTATCCCATGTTGGTGATTTAATATATTTAAAGAAAGCAATTAAATAGATTTTTATAACTTTATTAGGTTTAAACCATTAAGCACATTGATTTGATTACCCTTCCCTAAGCTTCTTTAATTTAATTAACTACTTGATCATGAGTCATCAATGATATACTTTTAGGAAAGTAAAATTTGCAGTGCACCTAAAGGGATTTAATGCAATTAGGCTCATGCTTAAGAGTTAATTGGATTAAAGAGTGAAGGAATCTAATTTAAGTACTCTTATGATTTTCCCATACCAATGAGTCAGTCATAATTTCCTTAACATCTTTATGTTATTAAACACATAAAGGAAAACAAATGAATTATATTTGAATTATCAAAATCAATCATTAATTTTGTTTGACTTAAATTTTTATTATTAATTTTCCTAATTTATTCCTAATTGTCACATATGTTAATTAACTTTCTTGAAGAGACACATTTAAAAAAATAATTAGGGAAAGAGCCTTAATTACTTCTCCTCATAATATTCACTATTCATAATGATTAATTATCATTAATTATTTAATTTTTATTATTTATCAATCTTAATAATTATTAAATTAATTAATGAGTGTGATTAGGTTTGAAATCCCAAATCCTTTAAATTTCATGGAAAATAATTCAAGAAAATTATGGGAGGCAGAGGACATCTCATGGAATAACCCCACCAAATTTAGAATTAAATAGCCAAGTAATTAGTCCTTAATTAAGATAATTAGCATAAGTTTTGAACCATAGTTAAGCACTGTTCAATGGACTGAAATCAGAGATTTTATTTTTTGTTGAATTCTCTTCTATCTAACTTTTCTAAAAGGGTTTATTTGTATTTTTTAAATTTTTCTATAATTAGTTATGATTTTTATGATGTTCAAGCCACTTAATTGCATTTTTTAGACCTAATTGATCCTTTAAAGCGTCGGTGGCATGCAGAGGCGATGCGGTGACACTTTTTTAGGAGGCTAGGTGCTGAGGTGGTGAGTGAGAGGCGAGGGAATATAATGCTCTAGCATGGGTGTACAATCTCCTTAGGTGGACCAATGGGTTTCCAAAGGTGAACTCACCCTCTCTTACAAGCTAAGCCCAATAATTTTTATTAGGTTGGGTCAATGGTCCTCTTGTCCAAGAAGAGCCAAAGGTGATTGCCATTGGATAAGAGAGTGGAGAATCCACCTAAATGGGGATTTTATCCCATTTGGGTGGCTTGGTTCAATGGGTTTGACCTAAACTAGGTTCACTATGGGTTGGGCCCACTTGGGAAAGCCCATGGTGACCCAAGGATGAGTTATGCCATGTTTGATTGAGTTTGAGCTTGGTTTAGTTAGTTTTGGCCCAATTTAACCTATATGGGTTAAATGGGTTCAATTGGGTTGAGTTGACCAATTTCACCAAATTGGGTCAAACCAATAGTTTAAGTGAGTATAATTGGTCATTTCGAGTGAGTGAGTGCAATTGGTTTGACTCAATTTGGAGTGGATTTGGGTTTGGTTCATATGAGTTCATTTAGGCCAAATGGGTCAAGCTGATCGATTTGGTTATATAAAGGTAGAGCTTTGCTACCTATTTTCTCTTTTTTGGTTACTCATGCTAGCCTCTTATTCTTTTGTGGTAGCTATAAAATTATTTAGTATTATGTTTAGCTTGTGCCTTAGAAATAACATGCTTTTCATAGTTTCTTATGGTTTATGCTTTAATGTGTGGCTTGGATGCGATTAGGCTCTTAGGAAAAATTAATTTTTTTACCCAACTACAACTCATAACAAAAGTTTCAAATAATTCATAACCTCATATAAATCCTACGACATAATCAAGATAATTAAAAGATTTAGTAACCCATTAGCTAGATGTTGTATGTCTCACATCATACATGCATATTGTCTCAAGGGATTCCATCCTTGTATGATAGGAGAAGGCTTGACCTTTGAGGGCCTCCTCTTTATTGAAAAATACCTCTTTTTTGCTGATTTAGCCCATAATCTATTTTCATCATGCATTTAGGCATAAAAAATTCTATAGCCTTTATCAAAATGAAGAGTCAAAAAATTAAATAAAACTTAAAAATATTTCTAATTAGACTAAGTCATTGTTCATACCACTCATTCTCTAGTCTCTTAGGGAGTGAGTTTAAGGACTTTAGTCTCTTTGTAAATAAATAAGAACCCAACTATCTTGTAAATTCATAAGACTTGCCTACATGAATTTAAAGCGTAGGATGAGTTAGCTGGCGGCCACTCTAGGTGGTTGTAAGCTCAACAGTCAAGTGGTTTATCCTCTCTTGTATAGGTAAACCTTATGTCCATCGTCGCTTAGATTTAGGTCATGCTTTAGCTATTGGTAAGCCACCATAGATTTAGGATCTGAGGTAGCTATTTCCTTTGGGTTACATGTATAAATCCCCACCTCTTAAGCTTTTTCACAACCAAGTGTTGATGGATTATAAGCCCTAGCAATCTAATAAAATTCAACTCAAATAAATAATTCTCTTCACTTTCAAATATATAAAGCCCAACCATAGGATAGATTGAAATGCTCACTAGGTTTCCTAGTATCATGGGCATTTCCTACTTATTCTCTTTGGCTTCCAAAAATAAGTCTTCTCCTTGATCTTTCTCACTTGATTTTTCAACATAGCTAATTTATTGATAGTTTATCCTTGAAATATTTGGAGACAACAATTGCCTACTTCAATCAAGAGTATTCTAAAGGAATTCACCATCCTTAGGATGTAGTTAACTATGGGAGCTTGCTCCCATAGGGAACTTTAGAACCCGATTTACTGCTTTATTCATCCATGTAAAGTAGGGGAAAAATCTCTAGTATATTTGAAGACCCACCATACCTTAGGAGTCTTTAGTAGATGATTGGGTCCATTGAAGGGTGATGTCTCTATCTTTTGAGATAGTATATCATACCTCAATGTTGTACCTAATCACTTCAATAAGTACCCCCTGCAATCTGCATGGTATCCCCCCAGCCCCCACATCTAAAAACAAACACCACAGGAACCTATGAAACATAATTATAAAATGATTGAAGCAAATCAATTAAACATTAACAAACAACCAATTTAAAGCCATTAAGTCTAAAGTTATTCATATAAGAATAATCACACTTGAGCTTAGTCAAATCCATTAAGTATTATTTTTTTAATTTGAGTTAATTAAACTTAGTGAAGAGACAAAGAGTTTATGATTACCCATTAAACCATTTCTATTCATTAAGTGATTTAAAATGATTTAGATGTTTTTTATAAATTAATTAGGGTTAGTTAATAATTTTAGCCAATTAATCCCAAAAGAGTCCAAAATTCAATTATACTTTAAACATAAGCTAAAAAATCACGAGAAAATTTTTTGACATAAATAAACATGAAATAGACATGTCCTAAAAGTTCTTATCCAATTGGGCTTATATTTAAAGGTTAATTGATGAAATGTGAAAAACCAAAAATCATTAATTACACTCAAAATACCCCAAAATAATTGGAGATTTTAATTTCATTGAAAACCTCTCTATTATCTAAACACAAAGAGGGGTTAATCATAATTTTTAGAGATTTAGGAAATTACTTAAGAATTTTCTAAGTCATATGATAATTAACGATTTAGTTAATTAATAAAAGCCTCTTAATAATGATTTTGAGAAATGATTAGAACCAATGATCCTAATTAATTTATTTTTTTACCATTATTATTCTAAAATTTATTTAAGGCGCATAATAATTTTCATAATTTTTTCTTATTACATAAATTTATTAAATGAATAAAATAATCCCTTAGGGTTCAAAAAATTGTATTTCCTATATTACCCAACCAATTAACTCGAAATAACCATGGAATAATCATCCAAAGTTTCAAGTAAAATGCAAAGTAATTAAGGTTTAATTTCACTAATTAAGAATTCTTTAAACAAGATGCTTTTATTTTTCTTAGATTCTCCTCTATCTAAGCTTTCCATGGATGGTTTATTTGTATTTTTTAGATTTTTTTACAATTAGTTATGTTTCTTTGAAGTTCGACCATTTATTTAGATTTTTAACATTTATTAATGATTGTACACAATTGGCACCGCATCAACGCTTGACACACGATGCCGCATAACTCATTATTTAAAATATCCCATGTGGTACATTGACTTAGTAGTGGTAGACATGATTTCATATTGTCCATTCAATCATAGATCGAATAGCCATGATTAATCCAATGATTTTAATAGGATAAAATCAAAAATCTAACATGATTTATCGTAACAGTTTGTTCTAATCACATGGAATGAATGACCGATGATTCACATCAACCTCCGGTGAGAAATGAATGCCATTCGTCCCTCCCCACTTGGTTTGAGCTCACCAAAGCTCAATAATGATGAATTCAATTCTAAATCAATTTGGGAGAGAAACTAAGGGCATTCTATAGCTTGATTCACACCAATTAACACTTTTGGAGTGAGGATTCAATTTTCCCATCTTAGACTTAGGAGTCTTCTAGACACTAAGACTTCTCTAGTCATAAAACACTTCTAGGAATTAGGTAAACACTTAACCTAATCCCAAAGACATCACCCTTCAATCATCTTCACAAATATAAATGAAACATACATTTAAATCATCAAAATAAAATTAAACTAAATGAAACCCTTCTCTAAGCCTTATGACCCAACTCCATGGACTTATCCAAATTTCTTCATTCCAAAACCCAAATTCAATTGATTTTCTCATGAATCAATCATACCTTCAATCATATTCACAAATATAATTGAAATTTGCAATCATCAATCCAAACCAAAATTAACCCAAGTCAAACCTAACCAAACCCATTTCATTTAAAATATTCAAATGAACTAAAACTCATCCAAACCAAAAATTCATCTAAGTTGAACTCAACCCAAAATATAGCCAACTAAACCCGATTGGTCCACTTGACCCAAAGTGGCAAATTTGACCTATTTGAGCCAAGTTCCAATCCTACCCAAATTGGATTGAACTAAGCCTATCAAGACCTCCTATCATGATTGTTGCTGCTCAGATTGATCAATTATCATAAATTGGGTCAAACCAAGTCAACTTGGTCCTTTGACGAAGCCAACTCTCTTCATTCACATGAATCTAAACTAGCCAAATTAAAACCTAAGCCAAATCCCTTAAAATTGGTGATTCATACCAACTCAAAATTAATATTTGAACATGACTTGACCTTTAATTGAGCTAAATCAAACCCAATTGGCCCTCTTGACCCAATTGACCCAAATTGACCTAAAATACTAAATTGGGTCAAATCAAAATGTAAACCAAATTGATTGCAACCAATGGCTTAAGTTCATTCCAAATTGATTGTTGAACTTTACCAAAGCCATGATTAGACCCAATTGTGAACCTAGTTGACCCACTCAACCCACATTGACCTAAAGGATAAAATTGGCCTAAATTAAAACCAAACACAAATTTATTGAAACAAAAGCCTATAATCATCTTCAAATGGTCAACTAAACCAGAACTAACACCTAACCCAAGCCAATTTGGCAAATTTGGTCAAATTGGTCAATTTAACCCATTTGACCCAAATAAACTCAAATGAGCCAAAATCAAATCTAAGACAAACTAAACTAAACCAATTGAACCAAAACCTTCCAAAATGAACATATGAACTTGACCCAATTTTGGTTTGACCTAAATTAGCTAATTGGTTAACTTGACCCAACTTAACCCAATTTGACCTAAATGAGTCAAATTTTGCCAAATCAAACCAAATTAGCTCCAATTGACTTGAAATTTGGGCTAACCCACTTTTAACTCATTTCAAATCTGCCCAAATCAAATCTAATGCCAAATGACCATTATACTCTTGTCTTAAAGGTATCGCATGAGACAAATCACTCATGTAAGTGGTCATTTCCATTACTTGGCCACTTGACACTCGCCCAATGGTCCACCTAGGCATCTAGGACACTACCCAACCTGACCCAAGAGGTGGTTGGTTCGACCATGACCCATGGGAGGTGAACTCACCTCACCCTCTCCATTAGTGCACTTGGAAAACTCAAAGACACCCATTTCCTCCCTTGACAGCCACTCCCATACCATCACCCAAATCAATAAACCTCGCCTCACCTCCTCGCCACCCACAACTCCCAGGTGGGCGATGACAACAACCCAAAATTAGCTGAGCTATCCAATTGGAATGAGGGGAAGATATACATCCCTAAGCTGCTCTCTATTTATCTTCTTTTGGATTTAAAATTAAGTCTTCTCCTTAAACTTTTCTGATTGATTTTTTAAATATAGCCAATCCTTTGATAGTCTAACCTTGAAATCTTTGGAGATGATAATTGTCTACTTTAATCGAGAGTATTCTTAGAGAATTTCATCCCCTAAGATGTAATTAACTATAAAGCCTTGCCTCCATAGGAAACTTTTGAATCCAATTTAATATAAACTCTGCTTTATTCATCCATGTAAAGTAGGGGAAAAATCTCTGGTACATTTGAAGACCCATCATGCCTTAGGAGTCCTTATTAGATGATTAGGTCCATTGAAGGGTGATGTCTCTATCTTTCGAGATAATATATCATACCTCAATGTCATACCCGATCACTTCAATAAGTAACCCCTACGATCTGCGTGGTGTCCCCCCCACATCCAAAAATAAACACCATAATGGACAGTGGAAATAATGAGGAGAAATAATTAAGACCCATTTCCTAATAATTTTCCCAAGTGTATTTATTGACCTCACTTTTGGAGTGAGAATTAACCTTTCTCATCTTGGACTTAGGAACCTTCAATACACATAGATTTTCTTAGTGCTAAGATATTTATAGTGATTAAGAAAACACTAAACCTAAATTTAGAAACTTAAAGAACATAACCCTAAGCCAAAAGTTTGCCTTAGGACAAATAGGTTTCACCTACCCTAAGGCCTAAATTGAGACTCATACCCATTAACTCATTCAAATTTAAGCTCATGTAAATGAAACACAACCAACCTCAAACCTATTCAATTGATCTTACTTGAATTTTGTTTTCTAATCCAAGATCCAAGCTAAATTAACTTAAGTCTTGATCCAAGTTAACCCCCATCACAATCCCATAACTCAATTCAACCCTGTCTCATGTATCCAACTTAATTTTCTCAACCTCTCTAATTATTCATTAGATAATTTCAATCCATACCAATACTTAAAATCAAGCCAATTGGAGGAAAATCAACCAATCCAAGTTAGCCCATTTGACCTAAAGGGTTCAAATGAGCCAAAATTGAGCCCAAATTAATTATGATCAAAGCCACTAATCAACTCTAAATCATTGAACCCCTCTCAACACTTAATTGACACCAACCCAATCCAAGTCAACCCAATCAACCCAATTGGTGCACTTGACCCATTGAGACCTAAATGATCAATTTTATTCAAAGTTGTTAGCCAAATTAGATTAAATCAACTCCACAATCCCCATAATGATTGTTGATCATCTTTATAACCCAATTGCAATCAATTAGGTCAAATCAAGTAAGTTTGATCACTTAATTCAAGTTTACCCAAGTGAACTAAAGGGCCAAATTGGACAAAATCTCATTTCAATCCAAAATGATTTTGACCAATGCCTCTAATCAACCATAAATCGATTATTGAACACCCTACAATCATCAATTGAAGCTAATTCGGCTGAGCCAACCCAATTGACCTATGTAGCCCAAATCGACCTGGAAGATCTAATTAAATCAAAACTCATTCTGATACAAATCAATTGAAACTAACACCAAAAATCATTCCCAGATGATCAATCAAACATAGACCAACCCTTCATTCAACCCAACTTAACCAAATCGATCAGCTTGACCCATTTGGCCTAAATGAACTCATATGAACCAAACCCAAATCCACTCCAAATTGAGTCAAACCAATTGCACTCACTCACTCCAAATGACCAATTATACTCACTTAAACTATTGGTTTGACCCAATTTGGTGAAATTGGTCAACTCAATTGAACCCATTTGACCCATATAGGTTAAATTGGGCCAAAACTAACTAAACCAAGCTCAAACTCAATCAAACATGGCATAACTCATCCTTGGGTCACCATGGGCTTTCCCAAGTGGGCCCAACCCATAGTGAACCCAGTTTGGGTCAAACCCATTGAACCAAGCCACCCAAATGGGATAAAATCCCCATTTAGGTGGATTCTCCACTCTCTTATCCCATGGAAATCACCTTTGGCTCTTCTTGGACAAGAGGACCATTGACCTAACCTAATAAAAATTATTGGGCTTAGCTTTTGGCTAAGAGAGGGTGAGTTCACCTTTGGAAACCCATTGGTCCACCTAAGGGAGATTGTACACCTTATGCTAGAGCATTATATTCCCTCAGTCTCTCACTCTCAGCCACCTCAACAGTCCCTAGCCTCCTCCGGTAGGTCCAGAAGGTTGCCAAAGGTTTAATTTTGAATTTTGTTTGATTTAATTTGGTTTGAAAATGTTTAAATTTAGCTACCTTATTTAGGCTATGTTAGAACATAATGGGGCCCACCAACCTAGTCTAGACCAATTTTAGGATTTTGATTACTATTTTAATTTAATTTTAGCTAAAGTTTAGTTTAAATGTTATTTTAATTTAGTTTAGGCATGGGTTTATTATTCATCTAGCCATTAGGTTAATGTTCTAAGCATCTACGTGAAGAGAACTCTAGACCTAAATTGAACCCTAAGTGTTAGGATGGAACCCTATAAGCTAAGGAATGGGTGTGTTAACCTCACTAAAAGTGAGGTCAAAAATTAGAAGTTTGGATTTATTAGCATCACTTTTGATGCAATTCGCATCAATGAAAAAAGAAGCCCATTTTTAAATTAAATATAATTTTGCATGTGTGGGCTCCGAAAATTTGCCACCGACCTCACGATGAAGAGAGTAGTTTAAATGTGGGTGAAATTAGAAGGCAGATGAAATAATAGATAAGACACTACCCAGAGATTTTTCCCTCATTTTGTGAGGACTTTAGATCTAATTCCAAGTATCCTATAGGCACAAGCACCTATAATTAATTACCCCTCTCAATTCTAATAGGTAACTTTCGATTAAGGCTAGTCGTTAGGTCGCTTAGTGCATAACGTATAATAGTAGCATGTCAAGTTTTAGAATTTAAATTTATGAAATTTATTATATTTAACTTAAAGTAGATGGTTGGGGGAACGATGACACACCCAATCTAGATCTCATGGTTCCGTCATCCCGGGCTATCATGGTCCCTAATCTACTTAATCAGAAGAGCTAGTTGACCCAACCTAATTGAAGGATCCTTATCAGCAACACATGTATTACGTCATCCAAGAAATCCTTGTAGACCCAGGGTGGTGTTTATCTAAGGAGGCAAGCTTAAGTCTACCTTAGCTAATAGAGGGCTCTTTGACGTATCAAGTATACCCTATGGTTCACAACTCAATGGGAAGAGTCATTGGGGAGCATACGAGTTACAATCATGACCGTGATATAATGGTGTCATTTGGCAATAATCACCTGGTCAAAGGACTCTGGTCATAACTGTATCAAGTGGAGCCTATTGGCCAAGCCATGCAGTCAGAGGACACGGGACACATCTTTGCTAGCATGAGATTATTTGAGAGTAAATATAGATGTGTACTTAATTTGAAATTGGCTCCTTTGTGAGCTAAAGTTTTCTTAATTTATCACCTATGAAAAATAATTGTGAAAGGTGGATTGAGTTTTAGCTTTAGGTTCTTTAAAGATTGAATTTCAATTAGACATTTATAGCTTGATGATATTTTAAATTTTGCATTTAGATTTATATTCAATCTAAGTTTATTTGCTTTAAAATTGTAATCATATTTTTATGAAAGTATCCCCTCCAGTTAAAATTTTCATTCAACACAGCCATCATCGAGATGGTCCATTATTTCACTATTTCAGATCTTGTCGACTCTATTAATTTTAATAATAGAAGATCAGATCTACTGTCATATGATAGAATTACCTTCTCAGATGTTTTATTAAGTCAAAGATATTATAATAATATTATTAGATTTTTAGGTTTTGTTAACACGAACCCGGTCCTACGACCAAATCAGGAATCAACCCGTGCAACATCCTTAGATATTAAGTTTAAGCATTCAGCATAGTGTCGAGGCCCATGTGGCTTTATTTAGAATACTTGAATTGATCAGATTGAATTGAAGATTCTTTAATATTTTATACCAGAAGTCATCTCTTTCAAATAATTGCACAAGTTCTGAAGCACTTGAATTGGGTGATAATTTGCTCCATAATTTATGCAAAATTAATTTAGTATCTCCTTCTGTTTGCTTGTATGATGTGTTACAAATCTGGTGGCGTAAGACATTTCAGCTCTTATTCAATTAATTGAAATAATATTTGTTCACTTTTGCATTTAGTTCTGATTCATTGAATTCTTAAACTTCAATAAGACTCAGCTAATGTTTGTTGATGAGCCAAAATCATCAAATCTCATTTAAGTTCTTTAGGCCATTCATCCAATCCATCATAGTGCAACTCAAGTGCTTATTGAAAGGCTTTACACATCTTTGTTGACAAGCTAATTTATTTTATTCTTGCTTGTATGTGAACTATCAAGTTGATGAGCCTTGAAGTTCTTAATAAATTCATCATATTCAATATTTGTTCTAGCTCACAGATGAGATTATTCAAGTTTCTTTTTATTTAATAAGATTTGGGTCACCATGATAAATAGTGTGAACTGAATATTTAATAAAATTTCTAATTTAGGCTCACTCATGAGCCATTTAATTATTGCAAATCTTTTATGAACTATATTAGAGTTTCGTTCTAGCGTGAAAATAAATATTTAAAGATATTACAAATCCTATGACTATTAGTTTCAAAATTAGATGTAAGATCCAAATGTTTCTTTAAAAGATTTCATTCATGTTCACTATGAGTTTCCCAATTTTATTCTTGCTTCTGAGCCATTGTTAGGTGATGTTCTTGTATGAAGTAAATTCTCAAGACTTTGCAAACCTTTTTTTTATTTCAAGCTCTTGTAATTTTGGTTTGATTTTATTTTATTTTATTTTGACTTATGTTTTCATTTCAAATTTAACTTAAGTTACAAAGTTCAATTATTCTCTTATTTATTTTAATTCAAGTCATTTGTTATTGTTCAATCTGACAAAATTTTGACAGCCTCCTGGCATCATCCCCGCATAGGGGGCTGCATCGGGGACTACTTTGATCTACCCGCCATGCTCTTCAAAAAGCAGCGGTCAGTGTCTTGCGACACTATGGTCATAGTCTTCAATCCCACCATGCTCTTCTAAGCACAGTGGAGTCTTCAAACCCGTTAACTCTACTGGGCATGACGGGATCTTCAAATACCCTTATATTTCTTTGATACTAGCACCTTCTTGTTTTCTGGGAGACCAAAGACATTATACTTGAAACAATCTTTCTTCATCTTAGCATTGCACATAAATATCAAGCTCATACCATCAATCTTCTTTGATCGTTTCTCTGCAGTATCATTTTTCTTTAAATGATTCTTTGTAATCGAAGGAGTTGGTTTATCTTCTATGCCTTCTACATCTTTCCCCATTAATAGCATCTAGTGTAGCAACTTCAAGATTTTCATCAATTTTTACATTTTTTTTTTTGCTTTTTCATTAGTGGATTCTCTGGCAACATTTGGAGGTTTAGTTGAGTGACTCATTGGAACTCCCACCTTTAGCCTTCATAACAATTTTCATCTTTGTTATTTTGATTGTCCCCTTCTTCTTACCAATTTTTACATCTTTATCATCTACTTTGTCCACCTCATCTTCAGCCTTTCCAATGGAGTCTAGTTTGCCATCACTTTCAACTTCTTTCTTTGCATTTCCTTGGGTGGACTTATATGGTGACACTTCTTTCATCTTCACGGAAATCACATCATTCATTTTCTTTTTTGTCATCTTGGCAGTTGATGACACAGAGGCATCTTCAATGTTCTTCTTTCCTTTCCTTACTAATTTCTTTGTTTCCTTGTTGGAAGAACTATTTATTGCTTCAACCTTCTGGTCATTTTCAGCATTATTGTTGCCCAGTTCATCTTCTTTTTCATGCCCATCAACAATGGTAGTTAAAATTTTTGATGCCTTTTCTAACACAGCATTTGCATTAACTTCTTCAGCCTCCTTGTCATCTTCAAGTGCAATCTGAAATGCTTCTCCATGCTTTTTGCTCGTGAATGAAGTTGTCATAATATTGACATCATCATAAAGGTCATTTTTAACATTTTCAGATTGACTACCACTGGCAAGCAACTCCTTACAATCTTTGTCTGAATCTGTTGGTGAGCGAAGAGAGAAGAGAGTGAAGAAGTTAAGACGTCGATGGTAGCTAGAGAAGCGGCTTGTCAAAAGCTCTCCTGGGCCACAAAACCCTTGAAAGATGTTGAGTGATCCACATTTTGGTGGGTTGTAACAGATGAGGGGGAATGGGGCTTGCAACTTCTCTTCAATCCAGAGGAAATCATTTCATTCAGCTGAGAGGAAGGGAGGAGGCTTTCTTTTGGCTGGAGAATGGGAAGGGAGCTTGTGCCACTGGAGCACAATTAGCTCGGTTCTCATCTTAGGGAAAAATGAGAGACCAATCCCCATCTTTTTTTTCTCAACTTCTGCTTGCAGTAGGGAGGGATAAGGTTTAATTAAATCTGGTGGTATGGGGAAGGTGATGTGGCAGCTCTTTATTGGTTGAATGGGAGGTGGAGGTATGGGGAGTGGGCAGCTACAAGTTTCAAGGCATTGATTGAGTGCAATTAGGAGATAATTGGACAGATTTATCTCAAAATGCATGCTAATTTCAACATAATTTTAAGTGCGATAACTTTAGTTAAATTGGATATCTATTCTAAGTAATTTTGATGTTCCAGACACAATTGTACTGTACGTTTCACAATCATTGGCCGTTTCATTCAAGTCAGCGTTGAATAGTAGTCAATTTCAATTTAGATTTTCACATCATCACTTTTGCAAGCTCAATATTCACGTAGACCCATCTGAATTGAGTGTGGATAGTCTCGTTTAATAGATTTTGATATTTTGATGCTAACAGCGTGATCAATTTCATGAACGGCAGTCGTTGGGACATCATCGTAGCTTCCCGACTCTGATATATGTATTGGCACATTGATAGCTCGATCGCTTGATCGGTCACTCTTTAGATTATGAAATATTTATATTTTAATCTATTTTATGTTTTGAATGAAGTGATGAAGTTCGTTCGTCAATTGGAGGTCATTTGAGTTGATTTTGGCGACATCTAGTGCATTTCAACCTCGATTTGCATGCAGTTACTTCCAATCATTTGACATTTGCACAGACTCATCCGAATTAAGCGTGAATAGTCTCATTTGATAGTTTTCAATATTTCAAAGCCAATGGCTCAATGAATTTCATGAGCGGAGGTCATTCAATCATCAGTGTAACTTCCTGACTCTGATATGTGCATCGACACATTAGTAGCTCAATCATTTGACCGGTCGCTCTTTAGATTATGCAATATTTATATTTTGACCATCTTTTAAGTTTCTGCAAGAAAATTTTAATAGGAAAAACTTCATTAACGTCTATGACCTTCATCCTTGTTAATAATCAAACATATCAATTGATTCCATTTCCCAACTTTTTCACTAGCACCACCATTACTTTAATTTCAAAAATACAAAACCCCTTCACCTGTTCAAGTTTTAGATTGATTAGTTTTTATACATTCTTTAATAAGCTTACTTCTAAAATCATTGCTAATCAATTAGCTATGCTACTTTCTAAAATTATCTTTCTTAACCAAACTAGCTTTGTTAGGTAGAGGAATCTATGATAATATATTACTTGCTCAGGAATTAATTCATAACATGAACACAAAGTCTAGAGGCTCCAATTTAGTGTTAAAATTTGACATTTCTAAAGCTTATGATAGCCTGAATTGGAGTTTCTTTAATGATATTGTGAAGATCTGCATTGAATCACTTTAGTTTTCTCTCATTATTAATGGTAAGACCCATGGTTACTTTAAAGCATCCCATGGGCTTCAGCAAGGTGATCCATTATCTCCTCTTTTTATTATAGCCATGGAATACATCTCTAGAAGTTTTAATAAAATGTTCATGTACTATCCCCATATGGCTTATCGGACATGTGGTGGCCCTATGATATCTCATTTAAGTTTTGTGGATGACTTCATAATTTTCATGGATGGGGCTACTCATGCTATTAAAAATATTAAGAAATTTTTTTGATATATTTCAATCAATTAGTTGTCTTATAATTAGTAAAGAGAAAAGTTCTTTCATTGTCCTTTCTTCTATCCATGATAATAGATTAAATCAATTGAAAATTTTTCTAGAATTTAAACACCAGTCTCTACCTCTTAAATACCTGGGGGTTCATCTTTATAAAGGTAAAAAAAGAAATCTTATTTATTTGATGATCTAAGTCAATCAATTAAAAATAGAATTTCTTCTTGGGAATTTATGCTTCTCTCTTTCAGTGGTCGGTTAACTCTTATTAAAAGTGTTATATGCTCTCTTCTTATCTATTGTTTTCAATTCAACAACCCAATGGTGTTTGTTTGTAATCGTATTGAAAATTAAAAAAAAAATTTGGGGGTCCACTAATGACTCTAAGAAGGTCCACTGGGCCACTTGGAGTGACTGTTTTGGCCCTTTTGTGGAAGGTAGCCTAGGTTGCAAATCTTTGAAAGATCTTTCTCAGGTTTTCTCTATTAAACTTTGGTAGACTTTTAGAACTGGACATAGTCTTTGGGCATAATTTATGAGAGGAAAATATGGCCAGAATAAACATCCATCTTGTTTTTATTTTTATTTTTTAAAAGGTTATTCCTTATTTAGAGAAGACTATGCAAAGCTAAATGGGTATGAGAGAAATCAATTCAATGGGACCTTAGTGAAGGATCTGTTTTCACTTACCAAGATAATTGGAGTTGATGGGGCTCTTTAGACTCATATTTTAACACTTTTTCTTTGTCTTCTACTAAGGTCAACCTTTTTTAATCATAATGGTTGGAATAGCTTGGCTCTTAACAATGTGATCCCTAGGGATCTAGCTAATGAAATTATCCCACTAGCCAGAGATCTTCCTTTTTCTACATTCTCTACATTTGGTATATTTTCTTATAAAGAAGTTTGGCATAATATTAGAACTAAATAGGATACTTCACATATTTTTTTTTCTTATATCTAGAAAAATTTAATTCCCACCTCTATCTCCATCTTATGTTGGAGAATTTTAAATAGTTATATCCCTGTAGATAATGAGTTCAAAAGGAAATGCATAGTTATTACTTCTAAATGTCAATGTTATTTTGCATATGAAACTATAAATCATGTCTTCTTATCGAGACCAATTGCTATTTGTGTTTGGGCTTGGGCTGATGTTTTATTTGATATTAACATTATTTGGAGAACTAATTCCATAAAAGTTTTTTTTGGAGATTTGGTTTACTACTATTAAATCTAGTGGCAATGGCCATATTAGCATTATTCTACTTTGTATTCTTTGGTTTATTTGGATGGATCGTAATGATGCTAAACATAATAACACACCTATGAACCACCTTCATATTATTGCTAAAGTGAATGATAAGATTAAATCCTTGCTTAATTTTAATTTTATCAATCATACAAGTTTTAAAGGTTATTATCGCTTAGCTAAGAAATTTGATATTTCTTTCAATGATAATACCTTTGTCCATTCTCCTAAAACCTCAACAAAATTTATATAAAATAAATACTGATGGTTCTATTTTTAATCATAGGACTGGTTGTGGTGGTCTTATTATAGACTGACTTGAAAATGTTATGGTTGCTTTCTCGGGCCATCTTTAGATGCCCTCGATTATTTATACTGAGCTTTATACTTTAAATTATGCTCTTAAGCTTTGCCATACTCTTAAAATCATAATATCCGGATTGAAATCGATGCCAAGTCTACTCTTCATTTTATTCATTCAAATGATGATGAAAATGCTAAAATATTTTATATTTTTAGAAAGGTTAGAGACTCTTTAAAGAGCCTAAACTTTACTATATCTCATATTTAGAGAGAGGGTAACTCTTGTGTTGATTGGTTAGCTAAAAATTGATGTTGTAGAAGTAATTTTGTGAAATATGTTTATGATAATATCCCTAAGGATTTGGTTGGTCTAATCAATTTGGATAAGCCTGGTTTCACTTATTTCAAGAAATTTAAAATATAATCTCTCTTAGAACTTATTGTTGGGAGCTATTTTATGTTTATGGTTAGCTTATCTATTAATTTTCACTATTTCCTAATCGTGTCCCTTAAAATGATCTCAAAGCTTTTATTTCACATTTTTTTTGGTGATGGTTGGATCTTGACTGTTGATGCCATCAAATTTTGGGATTGTAGTTGCTCTAAATAGTTTTTTAGTTTGTATATTTGCATATCTTTGTTGCTACAACTCAACATTCAATCCATGTTCTATTTCAGAGCTCCTCCTCATATTGTATTCTTATGGGTCAAGATGGCAATTTTGTTTTTGTTTCATTTTTTTTAGGAGGGAGATTTGTAACTGGAGACTTATTTTTGGTTTATATGCCCTTCTTATTTAAAGTTGGTGACTTTCTAAGGATTTTATTCTCCCTTCTATTGAAAATACTTGATTCAAATTGATGCTACACTTGAAATGTCTGATATCTATGAAAACCGAGCTGAACCCTTTGATATTTCAATTCGGTGTAATGTGTTCTCTTGCATCCTTTATGCATTTTCATGTTATCCCATGAAATTACTAGTTGATCACCTTCAAGCTACCATTCTTGTCATGTGCTTATTTTTCGTGTTGGCATGACAAATTGGATTTTCATTTAATTTCACTTAACATGATGTGTTATCTTGATGAAATTACTTCTTCTAGTCTTTATAATTTATTTATCCAGAATGGTAAGTGTTTGGACCTTATCAGAACTAATCAAGATCAAATCCAAAGGTGTACACACTTTAAAGATCCCTCTATTCAAATATGGCACTCTAATATTGAACTCAATTTTCTTAAATTACATTATGCATGGCTTCTTCACTATATTGAATTTTTAATGCCCCTATTCTCTGGGGGATAGTAGGACACCACAAAGAGTTGGCCAAAAGTCAAGGCATACATAAGACTTGGATGCTAGATATTATTACATTGAAGGGAACCATGTTTTGGAAATAAAATCATTCTCTTTGTTGGGATGCCATAGGAGAATGTTTAAAAGTCAAGAGATATACAAGATTTGGTTATTATCAGAGATCTTCAGTAGAAGGGACTAACTTGTGGAAAGAAGATCTTTCTTACTAGGAAAAACTCCTTTTATCCCGCTATTGTATTTCTATTTTTCTTTCATACCTGGATCCAATCCCTTTTAGCTTCGATGTACATCATTCTCCACTTTATCAAAAATTTTAGATTTGGCGGGATTGGATCTTGATCTTTTTTAAACTTTATGGCTATTATCTTTGTATCTTTTTCTTTCTTTAATGAAATTCTATTTTTAATTAAAAAACATAGACGTTAAATAATATAGATTTAAAATCTCTCGACCATAATAAATCATAATCAAATCATAAAGTCAAGATTTACCTAATAAGATGTGTGATACGCCCATAAGTAAAACATCACACCAAATGAGGTATTCTACCAATTTTAATAGGTTGTGTTTTAATTTGGAATCATAGAGACACTACACAGATCTTATAGGATATTTATTAAAGTGATCGGGTGCGATATTAAGGTATGATGTACTACCCTGAAAGATAGAAACATCTCCCCAAAATGGACCTAATCACCTAATAAGGACTCCTAAGGTAGATGGGTTTATATATATACCAGAGATCTTTCCTCTTAGAGAAGTAAAGTATGATTTATATTATATTGGGTTCTTTAGTTTTCTATGGAAGCAAGCTTCCATAGCTGAATACATCTTAGGAAATGGTAATCTCCTAAGAACACTCTCAATTAAAGTAGTCAATAAGTATCTCCAAAGATTTTGAAGCTAGATTATCAAAGTATTAGGTATTTATGAAAATCAAATAAGAGAATTCAAATAGAAAGACTTATTTATAAATTCTAAAAAATAATAAGTGAGAAGCACCCATGATACTAGAAAGCCTAGTAAGTGCTTCAGTCTACCCTATAGTGAGGCTTCATATATTTGAGAGAGAGATTTACTTTTTTTTAAGTTGGATTCTTATTAAAATGTTATGGCTTATAGTTCAACAATATAAGATTATAGAAATTCCTAAGAGGTGATGACTTATACTCATAGCCATAAGAAAATAAGTAGCCTCAGAACCTAAATATAAATTTCTTTAGCACAAGTTAAAAAACACTAATCTGTCGAAAGATGGGATATGATAGTTCACCTCCATAAAGAATAATGAACACACCCTGACTCTTCTAGACTTACAACCGCTTGGCGTGGCTGCCAGCTAACACCTCCTATGCTTTAAAACCATGTAGGCAATCATATGTAGATGCAAGATAGCTAGGCTATTATTAAATTAGGAAAGGAGCAAGAATCTTAAACTCACTCCCTAAGAGACTAGAATATGATTGACATGCAAATATGACTTAGACTAATACAAAAAAAATATAATTTTTAAACCATTTTTGACATATTTATTTTGGACCAAGGCTTAGGACAATTATTTCAATATGCATGATGAAATTTAGTCATAAGCTAAATCAATTAGATGAGGTGTTCTCCACTACAAGGAATCGCCTTAAAGGTCAAGCATATCCTCTATCGTGCAAGAATGGAAACCCTCCCTATTCAAGAGGATCATAATATGATATGCATTGTATGATAACATACAACATTCAACTAAGGGGCTTCTAAATCTATTATTTATCTTGATTATAGACCTAGGCTTTGAGATGAGATTATAAGATGTATTAAAATTTAATTATGACTTTTTAATGAGAATAGAAATTTTAATTTTATCCTAAAGAGCCTACTGCATCCTGGCCACATATCAAATCATCACATTTTATGAAACCTATGAAAAGCATAACATTTCTAGTGCACAAACTAAACACAACAATCAAAAATATTAATTTTGTAAAAGAATAAGAGGTCAGTGTGTCCAGGGACCATTATACACCCCAGAAAAGAAAAAAAATTAGGTACCACGAAAGGGCAGTTCCTATGCATAGAGAGTTGGTGGTGTCTCCACCCCACTGTTCTACCCCATATCTGCCATCTCTAGTGTAGGTTTTAGCATCTCCCATTCTATCTAAGGCCATGAAGGATGCATTTGAGGAAAAACATATCTCGTTTATGATTCGGCTACGGCCAAGGGATCCTACTCCTCCTACACCACCCATTGTGGTGTGGGAGCTCTCACTGACCTTACGCCTAGTGGTGTGAAGGAGTGGAGACCCTGGAGCATCGTGGTCATTCCTTCACCAACTCTGCACATACAGCCAGATGCGGAGATGGTTATAGTTATCACAGATATTCCAGATGACAGTTTAGTTACAACAGTGGTAGAGGATCATCCTAGGATTGTTACCCCAAACGTCAAGAGTATATCATTCTTGAGTCCAATCCGATTGACTCCCGTTCTGAGGTTAATGCCACTCGTGTATGATGATCACTAGTTAGCCCAAACTATTTATACTTGCTGAGTTAGATCGATCCTTAGATGAGATAGTTGCATACTATTTTATGTAAAAGAAGGAGATCTTGGGTTATGCCTGGTCCGATGTCTGCTTCAATCCCAATGAAGATGACTTGATGGGGGATTCAGCTAGTGTATGCATGGTCGATACTAGAGGTTCTCTTCTTAGGGAGCAATAGGCCATGGAAGGTGATGAGGTTGATCAAAGAGACACTACAGAATTAGCCAATCACCTCTGACAGTAGTTAAGGTAGAAAGACAAGCAGATTGATAAGATGGCACAGTAGTTGCAACATTTTTTTAATATTTTAATATTTTATTTCTCATCTAAAAAATTATATGGCCAACCTTGACACAAAGAATGTATTATAAGTGAGTTATTAGAACTCCTTCATTAAGAGGTAACAAATCCTATTTTCTCTTCATTTATTTCCTTTATTTTCCTCCAAAGTCTTAGACAGAGTGCTATTATGTCTATAAATATAGGCTAAATTATTTTATAACTTTAATTATTGAATAAATATTTAATGTGAGAATTACTTTGTACTTGGGTTAGTGCTTGGTAGCTTCAATTGTGTCTTTTCTTTGGTGAGATGAGGTAGTTATTTTTTATTTATATTTATTTGCTACTCTCCTAACCTTTTCTATTATTTCTTCATGCCTCATTTTACATTTTTGGCATCCTCTAAGACCATCCAACATCCAACCCAACCCTCACATTATAAATTCTACATAAAGCCATCACCAACTAATCAAGACTAAGGCCTAATTTTATCTAGGGTGTGTAGTTGGTTAGTTGTGAAAAATTGAATCAAACCGATGTTATTTGGTCATTTTGTTCAATTTTAAATCTCAAAGTTTGGTTTTTGGTTGTAAATGCCTAGTTATTCGATTTTTGGTTTGATTTTTTTAAAAAAAGACTGGTTAAACTGAGTAAATAGAATAAACTAAAATTCGCTAAAAAGTCAAATATAAATATGTGATTTTGATTATAAAAGCTTAATTATTGTATAGATTTATAGATTTCTAGTTGACTAAGAAATTTTTAATGAATAAAATTTATTAGATTGTATTTTAATTAATTACTTCATTAAAAAATAAAAAAAAGTTCATTTTTATTTATTATTTATTTAACCGAAAATTGAACCGAATAAATCGAATTATAGTTCGATTTGGATAGTTCAATTTTATATATTATTTGGATGGTTTAGTTATTTTAAGTTATTTGATTCAATTTTCTTAATTTAACAAAAAATTCAACCAAAACTGACCGAATGCTCACCCCTAGTTTTATCCTTTGTCTCTCGATACTCTCATAAACTCTGCCATATCTAGCCATCTACTTTAGCTCACAAGTATAAATTTTAAGCTAACCACCCATAATTATTTTTAGGCATTTATCCTACCTTAAACTCATTTTGTAATGTGATATTCTAAATTAGCCTAAATTAGCTTAATCTAGAATAGTCATGACATTCTTTCTATTATGTTATCTTATCCACTCACAATCTCATGAATTCTCTCTATCTCTCTCTCTCTCTCTCTCTCTCTCTCTCTCTCTATATATATATATATATATATATATATATATATATATATATATATATATATATATCACATTGAAATCACACACATAAATAATTTTGAATAAAGTGAGACAACAAACTTAGAAGAATGTGTCTCTCTTGACAAAAATAAATTAATTCTTTTCGAAGAAATAAAAAGAAGAAGCATAATTATAAATGGAAAGGTGAGAATAAAGATAAAATTAACTCAAAAGTTGTTATTGACATTATTAATTTTGAGTGTAAGAAATCAAGTCAGATCAAGTGAGAGTGAGCCTAACGAGCACAAATAAAAAAGAAAAACATGAGAAAAGTGATATACAACAGGATCATTCTTGTGGTGCCCCTAGAGCAAAGAACCTATAGTCCCTCAGTGATTACATGCTTTTATAGAACCAATCTATATTGATTTATGCAACTATCAATGGCTTCTGTGATCGGATGCTACTAGACAAAATTTCAAAATATGAGAGAGCCATTCCAAGTCATATAGATCTCGAATTACTCAAATCTCTCTTAAGCAAAGGTGGGTTAACTAAAGAAAGAAAATGGAACCAGATGCCTCTTTAAAAGAAAGCTCTTTGCCTCACCTATGATGCCAAAAGCAAGGAAGAATGGAAGAAGAATAAGATTGGGACCATCCTATGGTTCTCAGATGATAGGAATAACAAAGAAGAAATTTAGAAATGAGCACAAAATATCAATCAATTCATTCTCTCATTATTCATTATTTCTAGATCATAAACAGAAAAGTACAGTACTCACTTTTATGCAAAAATTAGGTTCAGGATTCTTAGAATCATTTTTTTTGGAAGAAGAACAATCTCTTTCTTTCATCTTCCTCCAAAAAATACCTTTTCTTTTACACGGATTACATAGAGAACGTATTTGGTATTTGGATATTATCCGTATCAATGATCTGGTGGATCATTCATGATTGTTCATGATACTTTTTCATTTTTATGAAAAAATATTCATTAATTTGTATTCTGAAATGCTCATATATTATGATATATCATATATATCATCATATTCATGGTGAGATTGTCAAAATTCTTAGACTTTCTTCTAAATATGTAATAGATTTCATTCTTTTTTTCTTTTTATTGATATATACATAGGGAAAGCCGTGTGCAATGAAAACTGCAAGCACGGTTTGGGGAGGGATCTTTTCTTATATAGCAACAAGAAAAATTCTCTACTCCATCCGACTAGTTCGGGTTCGAGTCGCAACCCATCAACCCATACCCAATCTTTCTTTTTTTAGTTTTCTTTGAACTCTTTCAAATTATTCTGATAGGTTTGGTCATTACAATCGATATTCATGTCGATTGGTTTACATAACATATAAGACATATCTTTGTGAAATAACAAGCCTTTCATATATCTCATCTCTAGTTATAGTTCATACGTGTGCTTGGGAGTCCTTGAAGATGGAATAAACCAAGATCTTACCATGACTGCAATTTGAGAGAGATGCGAGAGTACAAGCCAATGGGGTCGCTTCTGCAACTGGATTACCAGTATTGAAAACCATCTTTACATTGGATGGTTTGGTGTTTTGATGATCCCTACTTTATTGACCGCAACTTTTGTATTTCTCATTGCCTTCATTGCTGCCCCTCCAGTTTATATTGATGGTATTCATGAACCTGTTTCTGGGTTTATGGAAATAATATTCTATAAGGTGCCATTCTTCCTACTTCCGTAGCTATAGGTTTGCATTTTGACCCAAGCAGCATCTGTTGATGAGTGGTTATACAATGGCGGTCCTTATGAACTGATCCGGAAACTTTATCTTAGAAAATAGATGAACTTTTGTTGGTGACCTTATACACTCTTTTTGTTGTGAATAAAACGATGGGAGGAAATCATTGAATGTGGCCGAAGCCATACAGTCTTAGCTCTTCTATGAAAAAAGGAACATGTAGCACCGATTAACCATCTCCAAGCTTTTTAGAAAAGTCTCGTATCTCACTGACTGGAAGGGGAAAAGAAGAAAGGTTTGGATGAATAAGAATACAATTGCTGGAATAACAATTCATAGAGCAATGCATTTCCCTGGGAGACAAGTCATTCTGAAATAGGAAATGAGAGAGAAAGCCTCCTTTTGTCGATCTGATCCCATTGAGCGAAAAGAAAAAGACCATGTGTTGTGAGCCGTAAGGTACAAAGTAGTGAGCCGATAGGAGAATGGGAATGGTCAATGATCAGCGGTAGCTTAAACTTTTGGGATGGAAGAATTCCAGGTGAGTCGAAGAACTATGGTCAAGGAAATAAAATTCTGAAGCAATCACGTCGATGTAAAGATGGAATGAAATGAGCTGGACCAACTCTTTAGGAAGAGCCATGCCAATTCTCACAACTTCTTATACTACAAGCGTGAGTAAGCTACCAAGACTCCTAAATGGCTCCCCTACTAGTGTCGAAGAATCTTCCGCTAAATGAAAGTCTGTTGAATGATGCGAAACATTTAGGAAGATCCCCCTACATATGAGACTTTATGAAAATGAAATTCTGTAGTCTGTAGGTTCCACAGAAAAAATGCTTCGCTTCAGATGAGAAGGTGAAATAGGAAAAGAAAGAGGAGTTTTCAGTCTATGGTTCAAAATCATTCTGATTTCGGGCGGAAGACAATCAGTCGAAAGACAAAGTCATTCAATAGCTATTGAATAGGATTTGAAAAGCTGAAAGAAAATAGAAAACTAGAGCGGCACCGGACTAGTTTGACTTAAGCCATTCCGTATCCGGTGGATTTAGCCGATGATTCAAAGGTGGATCACTCATCCGCGGATGCCTATATTCCTACACTAAAGCAATTCATTCTTTTTCGAACGAGTCAAGCTCGCCTCTTCATCCCACAATGAGGCCTTTTCGGAATGCCATGAATCAGACCTACTTTTGACTTTGTTTTGATACCGGCGAATGCTCTTCATAAGATCCATGAAGCCTTTTGAAGGGCATGTTGCTTTAGTACTGCACAAAGCCTAGAGCCTTATCAAGAGGCATCACTACCTTATTTGCAGGTGGTCTTTTCACGGGCTAGCAGGTGCTACTCTTGCATGGACGGTTGCTAAAGACTGCTACCCTGAGGTTGAGGGAGTCAGGAAGGTCTGGTTTTTCTTCGTACGAGAACTGCACCATTCAAGATCAATGCTTGCATCCAGAGATAGATGGGCTAGAGATGGATGAAAGCCCTTGAAAGTTGAACTTCTTTTCTCGGAGAAGAAGCAATGATGGTATCTGAGGAAGAAGCATCGGCTAACTCTGTGCCAGCAGCCGCGGTAAGACAGAGGATGCAAGCATTATCCGGAATGATTGGGCGTAAAGCATCTGTAGGTGGCTTTCAAGTCCGCCGTCAAATCCCAGGGCTCAACCCTAGACAGGCAGTGGAAACTACCAAGCTGTACGGTAGGCAGAGGAATTTCCGGTGGAGCGGTGAAATGCGTAGAGATCGGAAAGAACACCAACGGCGAAAGCACTCTGCTGGGCGACACACGTGCTACAATGGCCGGGACAAAGGGTCGCGATCCCGCGAGGGTGAGCTCACTCCAAAACCCGTCCTCAGTTCGGATTGCAGGCTGCAACTCGTATGCTCGCCTACTCTACCTCACTCGACTTGCGCTGCGCATCTCGTCCTACACCCGTAGAAGGAGCAAGAAAGAGTATGTCGAAAACCAGATCGTTCTGCTTTCTCCGTAGCACTATCATCCACGGACATACCTACTCTTTTTGGCTTCCACTTTCAAAGACTACTCTTTCCTTTTTTCCGTCAAATTGTTTGACAAAGCAAGAGGAAAGGCGCGGAGCGTTCAAGTCGGCACAGGTGATTCCAATAGGAACTTCTATGATCACAGCTATTATTCCTCCAACAGGAAATCAATTTAGTTAGCCGATTGTTGAAAGCTTTTGAAATTCCTTTACTACAGAAAGTGATCTTTCGGCCATTGAGCAAGAGCAGAAAGTCTTCAAGCCAAGCATGAGTAGAAAGCTTCGATGCATTGGAAGTTCTTTTCACTGCAAGTTCTCTTACATCTAGTAAGCCAGCGGATGGGATGGGTTCCACAAATTCTACTAAGAAACTTTTGTCGACCACTCATTGGAATTCAGGCTCGAAAGCATCTTCCGAAGCACCTCATCTTGAGAAAATGTTGGCTACACAAATGCAGGAAGAGACAGATCTGGGATGAGAGGTGGTAAATGGGTTGGGGCCAAGAATTCCTATAAGGCGCTAGGCCGCAAACTTTCTAAAGGCGCTAGAAAAATTCATGCTTGTGCAAAACCGACCTCACCTATCAGCGATGGCTAGAGAAATTCCTGGATGATGAACAAGATGCACTGCAGTAGCAATAGCAAGTCACTTTGGAATGACCCGGCATCGAGGTCTCGATGAACCTTCTCTACTGTACTCCCCAACCTCACCACCTGGGAAAGAAGACAAGATCGAATCGAAAAGCACTGTCTCATGCTCATCTCATTGAATCAAAAGAGATCTTTCCTATTCTCATGACAAAGCATTCTGAATCGGCATGAACAACAGCCCCTCGTAAAAGCATCAATAGGAAAAGCAGTTCAGCAATATAATGGAAGCCAAATTGGCTCCAAACGGAAGGAGAAAGGTATGACCGGGGATGGGGAAGCCTGCCAAGCAAAGCCAAGCCGTATAAAGGTGAGCAGCCCTTATAGCAATAGCAAACGTCCTACTTATATCCCTTTCTTTGGGGACTTCAACGGGCTTGACAAGCTCATCAAATGATTCGCCTTTGCCGAAGAACAACAGATTGAACAGACAACCGAGGAAGGGAAGCTATAGTCGATATTGATTTGAACAAAGGAACTGAAACCATACCAGAAACCAAACAAAATTCCAAATGGAACAGATGACCGATCAGAATCGACGAAAATCTCATTCCTAATTCCATTCTCTAAGATGAACTAAAGGAATGTCTCTATCAATCTCCTGCCCTTGCTTAACTCCTTGTTCCGTTATCTAGGTATCCCGATCTCCTAGTCTTGTCCCTTGTTAGTGAAAGAAAAAGAAGTGAGTTTGCTTACCTCTTCTAGTAGCAAGCGCTCTTTGTCAACAACCTCTTTAGTAATGGAATCAGTTCTTCGTTCTCTATCCTATCTCATTTTTGAATTCATTGGTTCATCTTTAGGTTCTGACTGGGCCTTCCCTTCCTTTTAGTTTGAGTCCGTCACTCTATTATGAAGTAGTTGTTTCCAAGCGCTCTGTCTATTCTGATATTGAGGCAAGCCCGTTACCCGCTACATTGAGGTAATCCCGATTATCTGATTGATTCTCTTCCTGAAATAAGAAAGAATTTCTTTCACTACACTAAATAGGAAAGAATTGATTGATCTATCCCCGAGGTCACTCTCAAGAGTACGACCGAGGCCCATCTTCTTACTTCAGTTTGTGCATAATGTGCCCTTCTTCCTGTGCCAAAGGAGAAAGGAATGCTTTTTTTTGCAATCAGGACAACGTATAGTTTCGCTTTTTGCTCTTTTGAAAGAATGCCTTTAGTAGACAACCAACGATTTGAATTCAAATCCCAGGATAGCTATACCGATGTGTCAATGTCAACGGTACTTCTCTGAGCTGATCGAGAATCATTCTCCAACCTGCTTTTAGTCAGGAATCTCGTAATTACTTTCTCAATCCTGTTCCCAGGGTAGTGCTCAGTAGCAATCTCTCTTTGCAACCGGGGTCTTGCTTTGCTTTCCTATGCACCCATTTCTTTTTCTATCCAGAATAAGCAGCAGCCTCAGATGAGGAGAGGGACAAAGAAAGAGACTCAACCTGGTGATGCCAAAATAAGAACACATGAGTACATGACTAAGAGGGAGAAGGGCCTTAAATAGAGAAAATGTTTTCATGAATTACAAGAACAAGACTTGTTTAAACTTTGGTCATGTTACAAACCCCAGACGGCGATGGATACTAAGACAACTGGGATTCAAAGAAGGATTCACATATTTATGGATGGAATTGGCTGTTGAAACAGCAATAGCAGGAATAGTCATCGAATCACCGGCAATGCTAGAAGCACCGAAGTCGTTGCATTAGTGGCATGAGTAATCTCAACTGGAGCAGGGAAACTAGAAGGAAGTGGTGAGAAAACTGCCATAGTAGAGCTGCCGAGGAGGAGTCACAGGGGTGACATGCTCCTCAGTACGCACCACAGGGATGAAAACCATATCATCATAAGAAGTGCCATTAGTAGAACCTAGAGACTGGATAATAGAAAATAGAAATGAGAATTCATCAAAGATCACATGCCTGGAGATGAAAACACGGCCTGAAGAGGGATCAAAGCGACCGGTTGGGGCTATAACCCAAAAATACACATTGGCGAGAACGAGGTTCCAGCTTGTGAGCGATATAGGGTGCTAAGTGGGGATAACACACACACTGAATGGTCATAGGGCCTTGTAATCTGGTATATGACCAACTTCACTTCAAAAGGAGAATGCCATCCCACAACCGATTTATCAAAAACACAGAAGTGCAAATAGCTTCTGCCCAAAAAGAAAGAGGTACAGAGGATGCAATCATTCACGTACGGCCCCTCTCAGAAATATGGCGGTGTTTATGTTCAACCAAACCATTCTGCTGTGGTGTCTTTGGACAAGAAAAATGATGGTGAATCCCCTTTTCATCACAAAGACTATGAAAACTAGAGTTATCAGATTCCTGACCACCATCACTCTGAAAGATCTTGAGTGTCATACCACAAGAAATGGATTTTCCACAAAAGCCATAAACCGAGTGAAACAAACTAAATTTTTATGTCGCATAAATAGAAATGTTCGAGGACAGTAACAGATTCATTCCTAAAAAAGGCAGAACAGAATACTCCTTACCATCCTTTCCTGAAAGCCGAGCCCTTATTGATTTGATTGCATCAAAGGCGCGTATATCGCGCTTATCTTGAGCCCTTTTGAGCTAAACAATGCCTACCCTTACCCTTACCCTTACCCCTTGCTTTCTATCGATATGGGCCAGTAGATTCCAGGTGTAAATCAAACTCAGAAAGCATCCTAATGAACTTTGACTAGCTAGCAGCGCTTTTGGGGCCATAACTACAGGGAAAACCGTGGAGAGGCAAACCTGAACTTACCGCAGCTCAATGAGGTACCAATCCAGTCAGACTACCACCCACAAACCAAACATAGGGGAGGACTTCTGGGGTCAACCCATCTAGTCAATCGGGAAGGGTGATGAGAGGAATAGAAGGTCAAATCCATGCTCCACTTCAAGGTCTCTTAGCAGAAGAGAGGGAATAGTTGGCTTATAGGTGCCCAGGCTGGGACATCATTCGTTTCTCCTCCTCTAGCTGCTGGTGAGGGGCAATCGACCGATCCCTGGAACCACATTTGTTGATACGTATATGGATAGATAGATAGACTCTTCCTCTCGATGAGGGGACGGAAAGAGAATCAGCTTTCATCAGAATATCCGATTCAAAGGCAAGAGACGAATGAGACAAGAAGTTCATTTCTGGGTCACAGAAAGGATCGGATCGAAGGGAGAACCCCCATCCTAATCTGTCATTAAACCAGAAGATAGCTTCTTCCATTTCACTATCCTGCCAATCAAGAAGAAGGTTTTGAAGTAAGTCAGTTCAGAAGAAATGGTTAAGTCAGTTGGTCCCGGGGCTTCTACAACCATATTGAGGAAGGAGACTAAAAAAGGGTCAGATTCATATGCTTAGGGAAGTTCCGGTCAAGTAACTATCAATCCATCCAGTAGAGAATTCAACCAAGCAGGGCAGGTCAGTTGGCTCCATTCCAGACGTTTATCCAACCAAGTCCCCAGAAGAAGCTTAAAGACAGACATTGGTATGCGGGTTCATCTCTTTCTCTAAAGGTTTTTCAAGAAAAAAAAACACAGCAAGGCAAGTAAGATTTTGATCCCCAACATCAATGTGAAACGAAACCACGAGGCTACTCCGAAAATGCTCAAAGGTGGGGATCTCAATAGACCTTGTTACTCATTCCGGGTGTGGGACTAGTGCAATCATTCCCTTCTTCACAGCACCTTCTTCTTATTCATCACCAGGAGTTTCTTCAATTGCTAAGACCAATTTCAAAACCTAAATCCCTTTACGATAGGCGCTTTTTACCAGCTCAGCTCTTTCGGGTGTCTAAATTACGCCTGGATCAAGGATTGCTCTTGCCACTCTATAGAGGAACTAGCATAACAGACATGACTTAGACAAGCAAGACCACTCTGAATCACTGTCCTCTTGACTACAAAGCTCTGAAATGGCTATCCTGACGGGAATCATTGGCGATGAAGAAAAGGTTGGCTTACCTGCTCTTCCTCTTAAGAAAGCGTCGACCCGACTAGAGTATGGGTGCAGGAAGAAACCTATGACATCTTTCGACCTTCCCCAAGATGTGATGGTTCCAGGTGGAGATCATGAGATTACCTAAATCTTTTCGCGAAGAATAGCTAGTTTCATGAATCTCTTTCTCTTCCTATTCATTCATATCCAAGTATGACACGATAGCTAGATTCGATAGCCTACCGGGCTTCTATCCGGTAGCAAAGGAAAGCCCTTATGAAATGAAAGATGGACCTCTATGATGAAAGTACTTTTCCTAGACTAGATGAATCTGACCTAAAAGCAATTATATAAAACACTGTTGCCACTTCCTTTGCTACCGCCTTCTTTCAATCAAGAGGCTAAACTCGATCTATCTTTCCATCTTAGCCAAACTCCTCACCTGGGGTGACTGAAGGATATTCTGATTCAAGCTCGAACCAAAGCTCATTCTTTTCTATATTGTACCCTCATCGACATCTCCTTACGCTGATTCTGTCGTGAACAAGAGCTGAAACACGTTCAAGCTCAAAGCTACTGGTTCTGTCATACTCTATGATATGATATTTCTTTCTACTCGAGTTACTGGCTTTCTAAAGGGTAGTGGTAGGTACAGCAGTACCACTGAAAGTGCGATAGTCCTTCAAGCAAGAGACTTGGGCAAAGCCATTGAGACTATATCCATCACCAACAAAGCCAGAATGTCAGTAGGAGAACCCTGGGTTAAGTAATCGTGGCGTGGTAGAATGTCTGCATAGCCTGGTCTCTTCGTTCAGTGCGAATATGACACTGCTACGCACCTCTCCTTTGAGTCTATAGATTCGACAATTCTAAACTACTGTAATTGAAGTAGAGAAATGCTTTTCTTACTTTTTCCCATGGGTGGATGAAAAGTTTCAGATGGAAATGTGACTTCACTAAGAAATCATGTTTCTTACTTTTCCCATGGGTGGATGAAAAGTTTCAGATGGAAATGTGACTTCACTAAGGGAAATCATGTTTCTTACTTTTGACCATGGGTGGATGAAAAGTTTTTTCTTCTTTTCTTCTTCTTCTCTACTCGCCTTGCTTAGTTGTGATCCGGTCAAGCTGAACGAACAATGAGCTTCTGGAGATCGGGTTCTCACTCCCAGTCCTCTTCAAGCCCCTTCTCCTCCCCTAATGAGATGCTTGTCCCTTTTCTGATCTCTTTCCCGTTGCTTCCAGCCATCCCTATCGAGTTTCGAGAGGAGACCGGCTCGACTGAAAGGTGGTTCCTTCTAAGACTAAGTTCTCCCTTCCCTTAGCGCACCCTTTTCAATCTTATTAGGCACACAGGCAGCCCGTTGCAAGGAAGGAAAGAGGGGGAGACAAAGGAGAAAATCTCTGTGCAAAAGCTTTAGCTCTTGCTTCTCTTCCACCTACCCGGATCATTTGTCCTCACCATCCATCTTCTCCCTTCTTGATCAGATGTTTCTGTTTGAAAATAGGTTGGTTATGGTTGGAGAATCATCCCTTTGCTTCTTTTTCTGCCCGCAATGTCCGAATCGAGAGAAAGAAGATGAGAAGACAGAAAGTGCAGCTAGCTCACTCCCCAGACTCAATAGAGGAAGTCTCTCCTTCTCCCCTTCTACGCAATATTCTAAACCAATTCTTATTCACTATCGTCAGGGGCAAGATGCTAACTCAATGCTATTCCTAGTGTCATCTCTTATCTTCTCAAGCTAGTAGCCTTCAAGAAGTCCCCACAGCTGATTCACTTGTGCCATCTCCTTCCCCTGCAATTGGCTATTTCTTTGATTGCTACTGCTAGCATTAGCACTACCGTCGCTTCTGATCTCTCTGCTATCACCCCATTGGATAGCCTTTTGATTTGGAAGCAAATTCTCAAGCTCCTTCTCTTTCTGTGGCATTTGTCCTTTCTTTCATCCCGTGTACTTATCTTGATTTTTCGACTAGGAAAATAGTCGATAGAAAACTCTTCCTTGGTACGAGGGGAATTGGGGATTGAAAGTCTCTAGGTACCAAAGGCCGATGAAAGCCTTTCCAAAGGAATTAGGTGAAGTTGCCTACATGGCTACTTATAGCAGCTCTCGAAGAGAAGGAATAGCCTTTACTGCCAACCAACCTTTCCTCTTTCTTTGAGTGTGCTTATGTGTGTGTGTGTCTTCTTCTTTGGGAGATATTCTGATTCTAGAATATAGAAAGAAAAGTGAACTTCTTCTTCTATTAGAAGTATAGTGGATCAAGAAAGCTCTTCCCATAGTGCCTTAGGCCGGTCCCGGAGGCTAAGATCGACTGAGAGAGACCCGGCCAAGCCCAAGGCGGTAGCCTTTCCTTCCTCTCGGCGATATTGGCTTGGGTGGGGTAGATTGGTTTGGTTGACCTTGCTTTCTCTGCCATGCCCGAGATGGTATCCTTTGTTTGGGCGGTATGCTTTCGGGTAGTATGGTTTCTGTTCTGATAGTCAATTTCTTAGTGAAGCTAGCCTATTTGAGAAAATCACTTTCTCTCCCTTCAAACTTCACCCTGAGAGGAAGGGATATGATTAAGGCCAAGGATAGCTAGAATGTCCTGAAGTTCTTTGTAACGTTGTGAAGTTTGCTTCACCCTTTGCGCAGTTTCATAATGTTCCTCACCACAAACATAGTTGACGTTGAATCCAAGGGATCTACTGCTGGATAAAGACCTTTGGCAGCTAATCCTCTTGATAATACGGTAGTAGCATCTAAATGTGCAAATGTCGTGGCAGGAGCAGGGTCGGTCAAATCATCCGCAGGTACATAAACTGCTTGGATCGATGTTATGGATCCTTCTTTAGTAGAAGTAATTCTTTCTTGCAAAGAACCCATTTCTGTACTAAGGGTAGGTTGATAACCCACTGCAGAAGGCATTCTACCTAATAAGGCAGAGACTTCGGACCCTGCTTGAACGAAACGAAATAGATTGTCGATGAATAGAAGTACGTCTTGCTCATTAACATCTCAAAAATCTTCCGCCATGGTTAGGGCAGTCAAGCCAACTCTCATACGAGCTCCTGGCGATTCATTCATTTGACCATAGACTAGAGCCACTTTGGATTCTGCAAGATTTTTTTCATTAATCACCCCAAATTTTTTTATTTCCATGTAGAGATCATTTCCTTCACGAGTACGTTCACCTACTCTGCCAAATACAGATACGCCTCCATGAGCTTTGGCAATGTTGTTGATCAATTCCATGATGAGTACTGTTTTACCCACTCCCCCCAAAGAGTCCGATTTTTCCTCCACGGCGATAGGGGGCTAAAAGATCCACCACTTTCATCCCTGTTTCAAAGATTGAGAATTTCGTATCTAACTGTATGAAGGCGGTGCAGATCTATGAATAAGAGATGTTGGTATCGACAGGACCTAAATTATCAACGGGCTCTCCAAGAACGTTGAAAATTCGTCCGAGTAGCTCCCGACTGGAACACTTAGAGGAGCTCCCGTGTCAATCACTTTCATTCCTCTCATCAGACCATCTGTAGCACTCATAGCTACAGTTCTCACTCGATTCTTTCCTAAGAATTGTTGTTTCACAAGTGACATGAATTTGCCGACAGTATCTCGACCTTTCATTACCAAAGCATTCTAAATATTAGGCATCTTGCCCGGTGGAAAAATGACATCCAGTACTGGGCCAATAATTTGAGCAATACGCCCTAGGTTTTGTTCTTCAAGTGTAGAAACCATAGGATTAGAAGTAGTGGGATTGCTTATCATAATCATAAATCATAAGAAAGATAAGATGTCAAAATTCTTTTGAAAAAGTACTGAATCGAAAAGAAATATCCGATAGCAAGTTGATCGGTTCATTCCATAAGAAAGAAATGGAAGTTAGCATTCGATTGAGCAATCGAATCCAATTCAATCCTTTACTCAGTGAATGAGTCAATTTTCAATTCGATATAGATGTACTATTGTCTTTTTTTTCTTTTTTTAGATTCATAAGGCCATTAGAAATAGAAATTTTCAAAATGAAGATTGGGTTGCGCCATATATATCAAAGAGTCTAAAATAATGATGTATTTGGTGAATCAAATACATGGATAATGAACCGAACCCTTTTCCAATTTTCATTATTCATTTAGAATATTAGTTTAGTTGAATCTTTTTTGAATTGTCAATTTTTTTTTATCAAAGGTTTCATTCACGCCTAATTTCTATCGAGTAGACCTTGTTGTTGTGAGAATTCTGAATTCATGAGTTGTAGGGAGTCCCCACAAACAGAAACTAAAGCAAGCGTTGGATTGAAAGCTGGTGGATGACAAATTGACTTAGAAGACTCCTGACTACAAAACCAAAGATACTGATATCTTGTCAACATTTCTTCTATTCATTCTTATATCGGCAATAATGTCCCTACCCATGACGAACTATAGTTATTGGTGCCTCCTAATTTTGATATAATCAACATGCTTCTTTTTTGTTTTCTTTTTATTGAATTTTTTTTCATTATGAAATTCTAAAAAATTCTTAGAAATGGAAAGTATATGCATGAGACACAATCTATTAATCGGATCTATTTCAGATATTTGAATATTCTATAGATATAGATGATATATCCTATTTTCATCTATAAGACTTTGGGTGCTAATGAAACTATTTGAGTCAAATTCAACTGTCGCAATTCCCGAGCAATTGCACCAAAAATTCGAGTTCCTTTTGAATTTCCTTCTTGATCAATGATAACTGCTGCATTGTCATCATATCGTATTATCATGTTGTTGTCACATTTGAGTTCTTTACACGTGCGTACAATCACAGCTCTAATTCTTTCTGATCTTTCTAGAGGCATGTTGGGCACTGCTTCTTTGATTACAGCAACAAGAACATCGCCAATATGAGCATATCGGTGATTACCAGTTCCTATGATTCGAATACACATCAATTCTTGAGCTCCACTGTTATCCGCTACATTCAAAAGGGTCTGAGGTTGAATCATATCATTTTTCTTTGAATCTCTTATTTCAGATAATGGAAAAAAGAAAGATTGTCTGTCCAGAGAGAAAGAAATCCGTGGTTGTTTTTTCATTCTCCATACTCCTTCTTCTTTGACTTTTGTTTACCTATCCTGAAATAACAAATTGAGTTCGTATAGGCATTTTGCATGCTCCATAGCAGCTTTGGCTACAGTTTCTGATACTCCACTCATTTCATAAAGCGGTTTCACAACGGATACCCAATATTCGGGGGATCCCTTGCCCGAACCCATACGTGTTTCTGTAGGTCTTACAGTAACAGGTTTGTCGGGAAAGATACGTACCCATATCTTTCCACCACGACGCGCATATCGTGTCATTGCTCTTCGCCCTGCTTCTATTTGTCTAGCTGTGATCCAAGGTGTTCAAGTGCCTGAAGAGCGTATCTGCCAAACAAAGATGATTGCCTCGGCAAGATATTCCCTTCATTCTACCTCTATGTTGTTTACAAAATCTGGTTCTTTTGGGGTTCTAGTTGATGGTTGTTTCTGAATTCCATCTCTACTGCAGAGCCGGACATGAGAGTTTCTTCTCATCCAGCTCCTCGCGAATGAAATGATTCAAGAATCTTACATATACACATGTCTTTATGTATTTCATTCTATCAAAAGAAAGAATAGACTCATTTTTTTGAGATGGAATTTGTTACATAGGTAGCTGTATATCTAACTAGATAACTAGGCGTGTTTTTTTTATATATAATGCTTCTTTCTTTTATCAAAATTTCTAAAGTCTTTGACTTTACCTCTATTGAATCACGCCAATAGTCATCCAATAAATGAAATTCTGAAATGAAAGAAAAAGAAAGAAAGGTTTCGTGGGCGAATATTGACTCTTTCCTCCTTCATTTGTAGGGTCAATTCATGACCAAAATCCATTTTTTTCTTGGTTCATTCCGCCATCCTACCCAATTTCAATAAAATCCTATGTAATCACAGGTTCCATCATTCCCATAGCTTCTCTATGAATGCTTAGGCTTGAACAATGGAGCTCTCAACAAGATATGTTCTTTGTTTCCGAGTCAATCTCCTCAGTTTTTCTGAACCATGAAATTCTTCTCTATTTTCTATTCTTTAGATTCTCTATTTTCATTTCATTTCTTTTCTTCTATTTTCTTTCTCTTTTTTCTTTTCTTAGTCTATTTCTTATTCTATTGTAATTGTCTATTTTGTCTTTTTATTGTCTATTTATGTTTATGCTTTAGAACACTGCCTTTTTTATGGGGTAATTCTTCAGAAACCATACATATGGGAATCATATATCATTGAGATCTTTATTCTCTCTTTCTATCATCCTTCCATTTTTCCACATCCCCTTTTTTTTCACAATTCATAATCAGATTTCTTTTTTATGAAAAGAATTGAAGTTGCTACAACTATATGATCGATTCAGTCATATAGTGACTGTTTCTTGGGATCTCGACAATACGAAGCAAGATGGGTCAGACTGTTTTTTTTTTCAATCTCCATTTTTTCAGCAGAATGGCGAGATCAAGAAAGGTAAATTCTTCTGATTTTCTTATTCTTGGTTTACAAATATCCAAATTTTGATGCTCCATAGATAGAAAAAATTGTATGGGAACAGTGATCCATTTTAGCGCGAATTGTTTGTAAGGGAACCCTGCCTTCTCTGATCCATTCGACACGTGCAATCTCTTTTCCGTCGATACGCCCTGCAATTTGCACTTTCATTCCTTTTGTACCCGTTTGTTCAGTGAATTCAATAGCTTTTTTCATTGTAAAGCTATATATTCTGCAAGAATCTTAGGTTGTCCATAAGGCTTTTCAATTCTTGTGATAGCAATGTTGAGTCTCCGGTTTACAGAATGAAACTCTTTTTGTACATTCATCTGTAATTCTTCGACTTCGTCCTTCTATTAAGAAATTGGGAAATCCAATATAGATTATGACCTGAATCCAATCTATTCTTTTTTGAAGAAAAAATATGGGCAATTCCTTCAAAACCTGAGGATCTTTTCTTACTCGACCAGGATCTAGCAAGTCAGTTATTACGCTTAGGAAAGTGCGAGTTCCCCGTCATCCAATTGGAGTCCTTCTGCTTTCGATGGCGGTCCAGCCGATCTAATAGACCTTAGAAAGAGCCAGACTAGAGAATCAGCTAGCAAAGTAGTGGGAAGTGTTTTCTTCCCGCGTGCCGTTGGGAGAAAGGTGAGTCCATTGGGGGGTTCTCTTACATCTCGCGCAGTAATAGATCGATATCTTTCCGGATAGCTTATAGTCAGAATTCTTCTAGCGCCTTCTATATAAGGATCAGCCGGGACCGTCAAGAGAACCCATGGAACCTGCGTGAAGGGAAGAAAGAACCTCCGACCCTGCTTTTCCATCTTTCTGGGTCTGAAAACGAAAAGACGATCTTCAAACCTGCTGACAGACGAGCTTTCAGACTACTTGCTGCTTGCTGGGAGATGAGGATCTAAAAGGAAAGGCTTAGCACCATCCCTGACCTGCGTCACTCGCTTACTTCAAAAATGCTTCAAGTCCTACCGAAACGACTGACTTGCTAGCTTCCCGAACTAGCTATCTAGTGAGTGCATCTACTTTCTTTTTGGGCAGGCGCTAGTAGAGGAGTAGGTCTTTCTGAGCCTGGCTTGCAAGACAACAAGAAAGATCTATTCTTTATGCTACGCCCTAGGTATCAAGACCGGGCGTGGGGTTACACTCCTGCAGAAACCAACAAAAGCAACTCCTCAAGAAAGTCACTCAACTCGCAATATCACCGTCTAATAGAAAGAGAAAAAGGTGAAGCGTTTCACTTAGACAAGTTCAAGGTGAGAGTTTTCTTTCAAAGAAAAAGGCAAGAGTTTGATTAAAGAAGAAGAAATAAGAGAAGGAGAAGAGATAACAAAGAACTTAGAAGAAGGTCAGTAAGTCAAGCTCCTCTTTCAAGAGAAGAAGAATCAGTAGGTCGCAGACAGAAAGTAGGTGATTCACCGAGGGAAAGGAAAGGAAAGGTTGCCACAAAGGAAGCAGAAATAGGAAAAGAAAGGCGTCAGGGGCGCGTCTGGTGCTATCGTATATAGGCGCTAGGTTGTTTTTTTCTTGTATTTCACTTCTGGGAAAGCTTTTAGGCCTAGTAGCACGGTTGAAGTCCAATCCGTGTGAGTATGAGTGAGCCAAGCTTTCAAGCTCTACAATGCTAGCAGTAAGGGTTCATTTCCGTTAACCAGTAGCAAAGCGGTTTCAAGCAGTCTGTCGGTATCAGTCCTTGCATTCCGGGCAAGCCAGTACGGTACCAATGCTTTCAACCATTTGAGGAATTTTGAAAACCAAGTCGACTGACCGACCGGATGAATGAAATGAACTGACCCCTAACAAGAAATCCTCGCTTTTTGACAAAACTAGCGCCTTTTTTTCAATGATATCCGACGCTCGTGGAGACTCATAGAAGTTCTTCTTCTTCATTCAAAAGCAAATAGCATTTCCTATTTCTTTGTCCCCTAGACTAGACCTATTCTGATTCTGAATTATCCGTCGCTACGCTGTTCCCAAGGACTAGCAGAATCGAAATAGCGAAATTCTTGGGTCATCTCAATGGGTTCAGAAACTACACATTTCTCTGGATCATCATAGCGTACTTCCACATATCCACTCAGAGGAAAGTCTTTTCATAATGGATGACCTTCGAAACCATGATCACGGCTTAAATCCGGATGATTGATGGAAGAAACACCAAACATATCCCATACTTCTCGCTCCCACCGGCCGGCTGATGGAAATGGACTGAATATCAGAGATATTCGTGTGACTTCATCTGCACTTATTTGTACACGAATGTGTGAGTTATACCGAGTACTCAATAAATTATGGACAACTGAAAATCTTCATTTTCGAGAGGGATGATCAACTCCGTAAATATTGATCGAAACTTGACCTCGTGTATAGGTATGCAATTTGAGAAAGCACAACAATGGAAATAGGTAGTCAGTATTGGTCTCAGATATATTCCCATGTTCCGATCTTTTCATTTTATGTACCCATTTCTTGGGAAAAGTCTCCCAACTATATTGGAAAATGGATTGGTTATCCATAAAGAGGCGTTAGATTTTGGTTCTTGCTCTCAAAATGAAGAAAGACTTGTCAGAAATCATTGGTTGGGTTGGTCCGACCAAGAAAGGCATGGGAGTGGAGAGGCGGAAGTGAAAGACTGGCTACCTACCTATAAAGATTCCTCACTGCACACTTTCTTATAGTTCCAGGATCGGCTGCATGCTATAGTTATGAATCGGGTATAGAACCCTGGTTACAATTCTGATTCTGAATCCGCTACTCAACTATGTTTGCTCTAGTTTTTGTTGTTTCTGAAGAAGCGAGAGTTTTTTTCTTGACCATACATCTCTTTTTTACCAGAAAAAGTGATTGAAAAGAAAAAGGGAGGTATATCTATATATACACCTAGATGAAGAAGTATGTATCGTGCTCTAGACTATTCACGAATATGTATCCCGATCCGTCTCGATTCATTTGTATGAGGCTATCCGATACGTGTCAGGAACCAGATTTGAACTGGTGACACGAGGATTTTCAGTCCTCTGCTCTACCAACTGAGCTATCCTGACCATTTTCCGTGCATCATCCTAGTTTTTGACTTGAAAAAAAAAAGGAAGTATGAAAAAATTTGACCTAGTCTCTGAATTTCTTAGATCTTCTAAAAGTTGTCAATGTTAGGCGCTAGATATGGACTGTGAATGATTCCATAATGGAGATTCCTTTCACATATATGTGAATTTGTACAGGTATCGTATCTATACAAATGAAACTTCATTGGGATCAGATCCAAATCTTTCTGTTCGGATCCTTTTGTGAAAGAAAAGAATAGAGTGAATGATACAAAGATTGTTGTCTATATATGGTATGGAGGAGAAAAGAAGGATGTGGAAAACAAGACAGGAATTTTGTACAATGACACTGTACAACAATTTGGAAAAGGGATGTAGCGCAGCTTGGTTTGTTTTGGAAATGTCACAGGTTGAAATCCTGTCATCCCTACCTATTCTTTCTCCTATGCACAGTGACGAGGGATTGGATTCATTGAGTAAGATCGGTTCAAATTGGACATCATCTTTCATTTTTGCATACTCTATGTACGGGTCAAAAAATCCTTTTCTTTACAATCGTATCTACTGTTATAAGATATAAGAAAGCACTCTTAGTTCAGTTTGGTAGAACGCGGGTCTCCAAAACCCGATGTTGTAGGTTCAAATCCTACAGAGCGTGATTCCGTTTATGTTATGTCGAATTACAATGATAGAACTTCACAAAACAAAGTAGAATTGCAACTTGAATTTGACCTCCTCCCTATAAACTACAACCTAGACGTCCTAGTGAGAATAGGTATGTCTCCCAGGCACGATCCCAAACTTGACCTAAGTTTTCTAGACTCTGCGGAAACCATGGAAAGCAAACAAGTTGACCAGTTAGACGAGCGGAGGATGAAGTTTGATCATTAGACAATTGAAACGGGTACTACATGAAATCGGTCTACCAAACTCAGTTTGAACTCCAGAAGAAAGAATGGACGGATGCCCGAGGAGTTCTACTGTTGATGACAGCAGCAGCGGGAATGGATTTTCCATAGTAGCTGCTAACGACCACCGAGAAGGGCGGATCTGACTAAGAAAACGCCATTTCTAACAAAAATCATTGCCATTTCACGATCTTTTTCCACCACCCCGAAGAAAAACTCCTCCACTCCTCTGTGAACTAAAAAAAGAAAGACCGACCTTTCGTTTTCAGAGAGAACAAATGAAGGGGAGAGATGCGATTCATCAACAAAGGGATAGGGATAAGGATTCGCAGGCGAGACAGATATGGAATTCACGGAGGAAGGTCAATGTGTAGCTGGGCTGGAGGAAAGATTGAATGGAAAAGAATGTCGACTTCTTGGAATGCTATTCGCCCCACCAGGCAGGAGAGAAAGAAGGAGAGAGAACGGAAGGCTACGGGCGGGAAAGGCGCTAGCTAATATTGACTCGTTCGAGGTTCGATAAACAAGATCAAAGCTATGGCCATGCCTCTGAGATAGCCAAATTGCCCGGACATTCATCCATTTAGTGCAGTTACGATGTCATTGCCTAGATCTTCATACTCATTTCTTTATGGTTTGATCACATAACTCAATAGCTTGGGAATGAAGCGAGCAATCTTGTACTAAAAGATCTATTATGTCGTCAACTTTTTTGGGGTCCCTTCTCATCATTGACTGATCGGGCACAAGTGATGTAGAACATCAAGAGGAACCAAAAATTAGAGCCCAAGGTCCATTTACAAGATCTCAAGCTAAAGCCCAAGAAAATTCAAGAAAGAAGTAGGCTTAGCCCATTAGCCTGTTAAGGCCCATTTCATGATTTCATCTTTTTCTTATTTATTTATGTAATTTTTAATTTTCTTCTAGAAACTCCATGTTTGAAATTTTGCATTTAAAAATTCAAAGCATGACATGTGAGGTGGTTGAATCCACATAAAAAAAAAATGCATGTGGGTGGTTGGCATAAAATAATGAGGCAATTTAATGCTTCACATTAATGTGCCACCCACTTTTCCCTCCATGTTTTGAATTTTTTCTTTTGAAATATGTTTGTAATGGCTATAAATAGCCCTCTTACTTGAATGAAAGGGAACTTTGGCAATTGCAAAATTTTGAGTTATTCTTGTGGTTTGAGAGCTTGGTGTCCAAACCTTGGCAATCCTTGGTGGGAGCTAGTTATCCAACATATCTTCTTCCTTCTTCCCCAATACCCACGCTCTCTCTCAATCTCATCAAAAGAAAGAAGCCCACCTCCATCAAATTTGCATCGAGCTAAGCCCTGAAGGAGCATTTGGATAAAAGTTAGCTTCAACAAAGGGAGCATCTCAAGTAATAGACTTGTCTTCAAACTTGTGAGTTTTTCTGAACTTGTGAGGTTAATTGATTTTCTTTTATATGATAGTTTAAATACATATTAGTAGCTTGGAAGGATAGATATTGCTTGCAAGTTTATGGTGATAACATAAAATTTCAATTAGTAAGTTCCACTATATATTTATTTCCCATTGAACTTGTGCCTCCTCCCCTTCAAAAAAAAAAAGAGAAAAAATTAAGAGAGCTCCTTAGTGAGGTAATTCTTCACCAAAAAAAAATATAACCTAGCCATTAGTGCAAATCAAAATCTAATTACTTACTTTATTATCTTTGTTATTGTTTATGGTTAATTTTAGAAGTTTTTTTTATTAACTTATGATAACTTGCTTTCTCAAAAAAAAAAGAGGCTTGATAAATTTGAGCATTTTTCATTGCATAATTTTTTTTTGCATAATAATATAAATGTGTTAAACTTGGTGATTTTGGAAGCTAAATAGAACTTTGTCAAAATACCTAAACTATCTAAAGAGAGAGCTTGGGATTTAAGTGGTCTTGTACCCCTCCTCACTGGAAGTTCTCTAAAATTTCTCTTTTGATTGCACAATTATATATTATACTTTTTTTCATTTTTTTCACTAGCCCCTCTTTTCTTTTCATTTTAAAAAAAAGAAGAAATCTCATGGCACCAAAATCTATCTCTCAAGATTAAGTTGAAAATTTGACTAGATTAGTTGATGCTTTAGATCTTAGGATCCAAGATAATGAATTAAAACTCAATAAATATTAGAAGAAAGTAAGAATCAAATGCAAGAACTTAAAAAACAAATGCAAACTCTTATAGCGCATCTACAAAATAACAGAGTACCAACTCCTCCTCCAATACCCGCTCAAATTGTGCCAATAGGAATAGATGAAGAAGATTCATATCCAAACCATAGAGAAAATCAACCACTTAGAAGACAATCAATTGCTAGAAATGGTGGAAGGGGAGAAAATTATTTTAAGACTATAGAAGACTCTAATGTCGAAGAGTTAAAGTAGAATCCCCAACTTACGATGGTGTACATGACCCAAATAAATTTCTTGATTGGTTAGTTCAAATGGATGACTTCTTTGATTGGTATAAAATGGATGATTATCCAAAGTTACTTTTGCTAAAATGAAATTAATAGGACATGCTAAAATTTATTGGACAAATACTTTAGCTAAAGAACAAAGATTAGGAAGGACAAACCTAACTTGGATAGAAATGAAAGAAATGTTAAGAGCAAAAGTATTGTCCTAGGCATCATGATAAGAAGCTACATACCAATTATTAACTTTGAGACAAGGTAATTATCTTATAACAATACTTAAATACTTTTGAAGATCTAGTTTCTAGAACTGATTGCGATAATGATTGGCAATTAGCCAATAAATTTGTTATTAGACTTAATACTGACATTAGAAATGAAGTTGAATTATTTGACCCACAATCTTTAGGAAGCATTTCATTATGCATTCTTGGTTGAACAACAAAAGAAATCTTCCTCTCTCTAAAACTAAAAGTCAAGTACCTTCCATTTCATCCTCATAGATCTATTGACCACCAAATGGCCCAACCACTTTGCCTAAAACTACAATTGGGGAGCTCTAAGAACACTAGGAAGTAATATGTTTTAAATGTCATAAAAGGGTCATATGCAAAATCAATGTAAAGCTCAAATCTTAATTTTAGAAGAAGTTGAAAATATGAATCTACAATCTAGAAGACACCCCATTATCGATGAAGAATTAGAATTAAATGATGACACTCATGTTAATGTGATGAGATGTCTTAGTGTAATTAAAATGAGGCGTAAGATTGGAGGAGAAAGTGCATTTTAGCATGTATGTTTTGTGTAATGAAAAGAGATGTAGGTTAGTTATAGATGGAGGAGGAGTGCTATGAATGTCATTTCAACACTACCTTAACTCGAGCCAACCTAAAATCAACCTCACCGAACCATTTCATGTTAGTTGGGTAAATCATACATCTCTTCCCATCACCAATCGATGTTTAGTTCCTATTAAAATAGGCTATGAGGATCAAATTTGGTGTGATGTTCTCCTATGGACATTGCTCATATTCTCTAGACGAGGCTATATGATATGAATGTTATTCACTATGGTAGGGAAAATACTTATGTTTTAAACATAATAATAAGACTGTTAAACTATTACCAATAAAGCCAGTAGAAAAAACACCCTCCATATCACCACACAAAATAACTTCTGACTTGCAACCTAAGCCTCTATTGAAGAAAAATGCCAAACTTCAATTAATTATCATAGAAAATCCTTCTATTATGCCTAATACTATCATTTCTGATCCTTACTTTAAAACATCTACTCTTCCTCCTTTGACCCCAAAGATAGAAATAATAGGTTTTGGAGCTTTACGAAATGAATTTTCTGATCCATTTCTTCTTCACACATATTAAAGAAGTCATACGTAATCTAATGAGTCTCACATACCATGGTCTCTTCTCTTCTTTCTGATTTTAATGATATTGCACTTGATGAGCTTCCTGATGAGCTACCTCCTCTAAGAGACATTCAACATGCTATTGAGTTCTTACCTTCTCAACTTCCTAATCTTCCACATAGGATGAACCCTACCGAGCATGTTGAGATTAAGAGACAAGTTGAGGAATTATTAAGAAAGGTTTTATTCAAGAGAGTCTTAGCCCTTGTGCAAAACATTATTAACTCAAAAAAAAGATGGAACATGGCAATGTGTGTTGACAAATTGAGCAATAAATAAAATTACTATATAGGTTTCCTATTTTAGATGATATGTTAGATTTAATCTCGAGCAAATTTTTTTCAAAGATTGATCTAAAAGTGGATATCATCAAATTGATTAGATCGAGATGAGTGGAAGATAGCTTTTAAGTCCTCGATGGACTTTATGAATGGCTTGTCATGCCCTTTGGACTTTCAAATGCTCCTAGCACATTTATGAGATTAATGAATACGTTCTTAAACCATATAGGTAAATTTTTGGTGGTGTATTTTGATGATATTCTAATTTTAGTCCAAGTGAAAATGAACATCTACAACACCTACAAAAGTCTTTACTTAGACAAGAGAAATTATACATTAATTTAAAAAAGTGTTTCTTTTGCAACCGAGGTAATCTTTTAGGCTTTATTATATCCACTACCTAACTTAAACGATCCTTCTAAAGTAAAAGCAATCTTAGATTGGCCATCACCTAAAAGTTTTACAAGTTAGAAGCTTCATGGTTTAGCCACTTTTTATTGAGATTTATTAAGAATTTTAGTACCATTGTTGTTCGATATACTAAAATTAGATAAATTTTGTTGGACTTCTAATGCACAAAAGGCCTTAGAGCAAATTAAAGTTCTTATCTACACCAATCCTTAGGCTTCCTAATTTTCTAAAGCCTTTGAAGTGACATGTGATGCTTCGTGAATTGGGATAGGTGGAATTTTAAGTCAAGAGAATCATCCTATAGCATTCTTTAGTGAAAAGTTAAATGAAGCCAAACAACGATATATTCCACTTATGATGAGAGTTATCTCTTACATAGAGAATTTATACTTACTGATCATCATGCCTTAAAATTCATTAATACTCAACAAAATTAAGTCATGTGCATGCAAAATGGGTTGAATTTTACAAGACTACTCTTTTGTTCTAAAGCATAAGAATCGAGAATAAGAATACGATGTTTTATCCAGTGGTAAACCTAATGATTTCCTCTTTAGAATTGAGAATGTGATTTGATAGAATTAAAGATGATTATATTATGTGTGCTGACTTTCACCTAATTTATCTTGAACACCTAGATAAAACCAATAACTTACAGGGACATTCTTGATAACAAATGGATATTTATATAAAGGAAAAAATTATGCATTCCTCGATCTTCTTAGAGAATTTCTTATCAGCTACATCTTTGGGGTGTAGGTCATTTTGGAAAGGATAAGACCATATGTTTATTAGAAAATAGATTTTATTGGCCTTCATTAAAATGAGATGTTCAAAAATTAGTGGCTCAATGTTTAATTTGTAAACAGGCTAAAACTATCAAACAAAGATCTGGACAATACACTTCCTATTCCTTATAGGCCTTGGGAAGACCTATCAATGGATTTTATTTTAGGATTACCTAGACCTAGAGGACATGATAATATTTTTGTTGTAATGGATAGATTCTTAAAATGGCTCATTTCTTAGCTTGTTAAAAAACCAATGATGCTTCTTATATAGCTAAATTATTTTTAAGGAAATAGACTCCATGGTCTCCCTTTAACCATTGTTTCTGATAGAGATGTTAAGTTTGTCTCATATTTTTGGAAAACATTATGAAAATTATTAGGAACCAAATTAAAATTTTCTTCTGCCTTTCACCCACAAACTGATGGAAAATCAAGTAGTTACCTTAGGAAAATTTGCTTAGATGCTTAGTAGGTAAAAGTTTAGGAAATTGGGATTTACATTTGCCAACCTCAAATTTGCCTATAATGTATATATCTAGAACTACAAAAAAAATCACCATTTGAGATAGTCTATGGTCAAAACCCGACGACCAATTGATGTTGCAAACCTACCATCTCATGTATTTTCTGATGCGATTCTCAAAAGATTTTCAAAGCCTCCATGAAGATATAAGAAAGCAAATTACTATAAGCAATGAAAATTATGCTTCTAAGAAAAATCATAATCGTTCAACAAAAGAATATAAAGAAGGTGATTATGTATTAATTTGCATTCTACGAGCATTATCAAACCACTAGATATAAGAAATTACATGCCAGCCCATTTAAAATTCTCAAAAAAATTGGAACTAATGCTTATCACCTTGATTTGCCTTACGATATGCTCATTCATCCATTAATATTGAAGATATTCTATCATACGAAGGAATAGAAAACCTCCACTTGTTCTCTAACTCTTTAGCGGAGATATAGCACCGCATACTAAAGCCCTCTTTCCTTGAAGTTGACTATATTATCACCGAGGAAGCACCCATTAATCTTGCTTCTGAACATCAGTTTCTAGTTCGTTGGAAGAATAAGCCACCAGCTGAAGACAAATGGTTGACTCATACTGATTTGGAGAAGTTAGCCCCATAATTATTAGAAGATTTCTTAAATTTCAACTCTACGGAGCAGAGTTCAATTGAGCCTAGGGGAGTTGATGTAGAACATCAAGAGGAACCAAAAATTAGAGCCCAAGGTCCATTTACAAGATCTCAAGCTAAAGCCCAAGAAAATTTAGCCCAAGGTCCATTTACAAGATCTCAAGCTAAAGCCCAAGAAAATTCAAGAAAGAAGTAGCCCATTAGCTGGCCCATTTTCATGATTTCATCTTTTCTTATTTATTTATGTAATTTTTAATTTTCTTCAAACTCCATGTTTGAAATTTTGCATTTAAAATTCAAAGCATGACATGTGAGTGGTTGAATCCACATAAAAAATGCATGACATGTGGGTGGTTGGCATAAAATAATGAGGCAATTTAATGCTTCACATTAATGTGGCCACCCACTTTTCCCTCCATGTTTTGAATTATTTTCTTTTGAAATATGCTTGTAATGCCTATAAATAGCCCCTCTTACTTGAATGAAAGGGAACTTTTGGCAATGGCAAAATTTTGAGTTATTCTTGTGGTTTGAGAGCTTGGTGGCCAAACCTTGGCAATCCTTGGTGGGAGCTAGTTATCCAACATATCTTCTTCCTTCTCCCCAATACCCACGCTCAATCTCATCAAAAGAAAGAAGCCCACCTCCATCCAAGAATCCTATCCAAAGCGAGATTCAAGCAAGGTTTTCTTCTCTTTAGAAACTAAAGATGTCGTGACACATGGATTCTAGATTGCTCTTTGAAGGTGAATTCCCAACATCGATGAGAAAGAATTGGAGGTGAGTCTGTATGCTATTATTCCAATCATATGTCAAATAGACAATTGAGTCCCGACTATAGAAAGCTTTCATCGTGTGAACACATCTCGGGGGGCATAACAGAGCTTCAAGGTGCATTACATTGATCCAATCGACTTTTCTTGCAAATCACATCACATAGATAGCATTGAGAGGGACTGAACATCAATGAGAACTCTTGTTTCCCTCTCCAACCTAGCTCAAACTAAAAGAAGAAAGCATCAATCCCGTGGAAGAGCCATAGAGAGAGACCTTCCTTGCCGCTAGGAATCTTTCTTTTCCACGTGATTGTCGCTATCCGACTTTTGCCTAAGACAAAACTTCTATTGAGAACTTCTATCATTGGGTATGAAACTCATTGCATAGAGAAATTCTTGTATTGTATCTTACGATCAGAAGGAAACTACACTTCTATGGGATATTGATGTTCGAATCCTCGATCTATAGTGCAAAAGTGCGTATTGGCCAAGCCAAGGGTAGCTTGCTATATTCTTCAAGGGTAACCTGTTGACGTCGAACCGATCTCAAAACTTGAAGATCACCCTCCCTTTGACTTTGAAGAGAAAGTGCTTTCTATATATCTATGCAACTAGTTCTTTCACTTGCTTCCAAATTGATCCCTCAAAATTGACTATTAGACTAAACCTTGCTTATGCTGCTTTTCTCTCTTTATCTATGCACGACCTCTCTCTCTCTCTTGCTTCTAGCTTTGGGCACTTTGCTTAGAGAAAGAGTATCTAAGATAAGGAAGACATCTCTCTCTAGTGTCTTGGTATTAGATCCATTTTTTATTTGATACAAAGAAATTTAAAATGAGAAGAATGAAACTTGACCAAGAAAACAAAAAATAGACCGCTCCGTGGGTATCTTAACCCTCGCTGCAAAAAAAGGAAATTTTGCCACTCACTATGAAAAAGAATTCATGAAACCACTATCACCTTCCCTTGCCACTCCCCTGCTAGTGAGTGGGCCTCAATTCTTTCTACTCTAGAATACGAGGGACTCAAAATCTCCACTTATTCTTGGACATACTTCACACTAAAAATGGAGATGGCCACACATGATGTGGTCAATGATACGTGGTCAGACCACGCAATCGTCTGAGTGTGTGGTGTGTAGTGCGTCTGAGTGTCTTCTTACTAAGATCAATAAATGAGAAAATAGATGATTCTCGTCTAAAACTCCATTTTTTTAGAAAGCAATTCTTCCGATTGGGTTTGGAAAGGTTTCCTTTCAAAATTCCGGTGGAGGAGCCTATGTAGAAGAAGCTGTAGAAGAGCACCACCAGACGCCAGTCTGGGGGATGAATTCCTGCAAGGATCGTGAATCTTCCACCGGGTTTCTGACGATGATCCGTGAATGACCTCGTGTTCAAGCGGGCCTTGTTCTTTAGTGGTCTATGTATTACTTAGGTCGAGCTCCTTAAGCAAGAGCTAAACTACAGTAGAAGAATCAAGATAAATAGATATAGCATGTCAATCTTCTTCCTCTTCCAAATGCAATGTGCCCCTGCATGACGATAATGATCAATGGATCAACCTGGACTTGAAGGTAATTGAAGAATGCAACTATGTCATTTTCCTTCGCCTCGCTCCTTGCTATGCATGCATGAGCTTAAAAGGAGAGAGGCATTTCTTTCAAAAAAAAGGGATTCTGGAAGGAAAGGGCTTCAATCTCCATATATGATCCAGTCGAGCACTTCATGAATCATTTGCATTTCTAGGCCCTCCTGTCAATCACAGGTATTCTCCGCTAGTTCGATCCAAAAGCAAAGCTTCACTAACAAAACCCGCTAACCTTTCAATCACCGCAAATGAGATCAAATGGACCTAGGCTCACTGCTTCATGCCTAGTACACTAAAACACTAGCTCTCCTTCCCGTCTTGGTTCAAATGGTCCAAACGAGCTTTGCCTTTTTCGCAGTCTTCTCTACCATGGGAACTCATATATGTACTAGTTTTCATTTTTCAGACTTCTTTCTATGGTTGAATCATCTCGCTTCACTTTTAGGTTCCATAGAATCAAAAGTTGGTTCAATATGTCAACTTATCTAAACCTTCAAATCAAGAAAAAGCCCATGGATAATCACCAATCAACCAAGTAGATGGAAAGAGGAGGGATGCATTGAGTAGCCCTTGAGAAAGGGAACTAACCATCCCATTTTTCCTACACGCCTTTCCAGAGGGAAAGGATGGTGCCGCTATCGGTATTTCGTGAACGGAACATGGAAGAAGCTCAATGCCAAATCAGCTACACTAACTAGTCCAAAGAATTAGACCACCTCGTCTTCCCTTCTTTGAAAATCTAGGATGCTTCAATTAGTGAGGGGGCACACTTTTTTTTTCCATCATCGAGTTTTGAGCAAGAAGAGGTCAAGTATAAAGAAAGATTTCAACAAGATGAAGAATGCCTTTCGGTTGGACCAGGGCATAGGTTTCCTCCCCGCTTTCCCTGTTGGATCAGCTACCGATGATAGGCCTATCACTTATTCAGAATAGTCGACCGCAGGAGCAAAAAAAAGCCCGTCAGAGGTCGTAAATCGAGATCGAGGTAGAGTCATCACCGATCATTCTAATGGAAAGGACGAATGAAACTACTCCAAGATTCTACTTTATTGACTTTTTTATTTTTTCAAAACTTTACTTACGCCAGTGAAATTTTCGCCTTTTCTTTTCATTCTTGCTGTCCTTCCGAAAAGATTTACCCTATTTTGACTTGCTTCAATAAGCTACTAATTGAATGGATGCTTCTAACCACCGGTATCTAGATTCATAACGATACAACTGGGACTCAAAAAAAAGAGAGTCCAAAAAGAATCTATCCGTCATACCACAAATAAAATGTAAAGAAATATAAAAAGAGAGATCTAGATCTTTCTACTATATATAGAATATAGACTCTTTTCTTTCTTTCAAGCCATTCCAGCTTTGAAAAAGGTAAGCGTCTATGTCAAATGGTCACCGTGATTCAAGCTTCTCATGCCATTCTCCCATCAGACTCTTGTTGGAAAAACCAATGCCAAAGAGATGATCAGTCTCTTTTAGGGAGTAGAGCATTCATAGAATGGAAATCCAAATGATGTTTGACTTCTTCAGGATCTTAGAATGGTGATTCCTCACAATCGCTCCTTGTGATGCTAAACCATGGCAATTAGGATCTCAAGATGCAAAGAACACCTATGATGCAAGGAATCATTGACTTACATCACGATATCTTTTCTTCCTCATTCTTATTTTGGTTTTGATCACGGATGTTGGTTCACGCTTTATTTTCCAAGAGCAAACTAATCCAATCCCAAAGGATTGTTCATGGAACTACTATCGAGATTCTTTGGACTATCTTCAAGTTTCATCCTTATGTTCATTGCTATACCATCATTTGCTCTTTATACTCAATGGACGAGGTAGTAGTAGATCCACATTACTATGAAAGATATTGGACATCAATGGTATCGGCTTTCTTCATGAGGGTAATTGAAGGAAATGTACCGGGTCGATAACTAATCTCCATTCCTCTCAAGAGAAAAAAAGAAAATGAGCATTTAAAATGGGGAGTTGAGGTGGGACCTATACCCTGTGATAGGCCTGGTTCAATTCTTCTGGAGGTACACATACCTCTTTCGGTGAAGCTATACGACAAATAGATGCTAATTAATATTTGATAATGATGCTAAAGTAGTGAATCTATCGACCAGTGGCATACAACTTTGGACCTAATGGCCAGCCCCATGACCTTCGAATGGGGATCCTGGCAACAACCACGTAGTAGTGAACCATGGGCCAGGAGATTTGTTCCCCGCTTCATCCTAGGTAACAGCCCAAGCAAAGCACTTAATCAAGGGGACTAGCGCTTACTCCACCCCACCGAGGAGCTCACAGAAGCAAGGGATGTCGTGAACGGTGAGAGGTAAAAGAAAGAGAATTGACTTATTCATAGAGTGATCTATGATCTATAGAGTCTATATCCTCTTTTGATTTCATCTAATTTCTTTAGAAGGGTGACTCAATGGGGACCACCTGGCATAATGCATGCCGGAACACGGAATTGAGGTCTGAATGACTTTTTTTCATGGACAAACCATGGATATGGATGGATCCTTTAAATCCATTCACATGAGCATAGGGAATCTATACTGAATTTGGCCCCACAGGTTAGAATCACTTGATCCTATTGCCTACAACTTTGCCGAACTAGCATCCCTTTCAACCATTTTTCAACAAAGATGATAGGATCAATTCGCTTGGTGAACTGGTCATCCCAACTCATGTGTGTGGAACCATTTTAGTTTTAGCTAAACCAAAGTAGGTAGGGAGAAAGGGTCCCCAGTATAAATTCCATGGGTGAGAGGGGGAGAACTACCTAACTAAATCAAAATAGTGCTTTTCATATTCTCAGTAGGCATGGAGCTTTTGTGGGAAACTTGTCAAGTTTGAGGCGTCGACCCAACCTTATGAGTATTCGACTATAACAGCTGATGAAATACCACCCACTTATATGATTCCAGATGATCTAGAATTAGTCAATCACGTTATTAGAGAGAATAGAGTAAACCAAAACTCATCTAATGATTGTAACACCCGATGTACCTCATAGTTGTACCTTCCTAGGTGTCAAATGATGTACCGGTCGCTCAAATCATCTCTATTTCGTACAACGAGAAGGAGTTTACGACATTGGAACTAATCATTTCTTTATGCCACTGTTGAAGTTCCTTTGAAAGATTATGGTTCCAATCAATTCCCAAAGCGGAGAAAAGAAAATTGTAGGGTGAGGAAAGGGGAAGTTTCTAGGAAGTTTTCACTCCTCAATTGGCTCTAATGCTTTTTAGTAGAGCTTTTCCGCATCAGATAAGCCTAGGGCGAGGCCTTTACTACATGAGACCACAAACGCCTTGTCTACTAAACCCAAGGTCCCTCAGATACTTTTCGCTTGACACACTAGAAAGAACATAAGACCCTTGAAAGGACCACCACTACTTGAGTTAAGCCATCAAGCAAAAGCCCTTATAAAAAGGCCAACTTATAGCCCTTTTTCTTATTCTATTTAGGCGCTACTGAACTCAATTTACTACTATTGAACAGAAGAAGGTCGTCTTTTCTTTCCCACAATGATTATCAAGAAGATAGGTTCCTCAATGTTGCTACTGCTTCAATGCTCAAAGTAGATTCCCATGAATATCATCCAATAGAAGAATAGATCTGAAAATACAAGAATGACTCGATCTCAGGACCTTCAAAGGCAGGCTAGCCACTCTTATTCGAGTGGGACCCCTATGTCGAGTGGAAGTCTAGCGCCTTCATCTGAAGCTACCAAGTTCTTCCGATCTTTACCTTTTCATCTACCAAGCTTCTTGACTATTTTTTGCTTTCTTTGCCTCTTCTTCTTCTCTTCTGAATAGGCCCTATGGGCTTTGGTTATTTTCCCTTGACGCCTATTTAGTCCCTGAAGCTTGTGTTTCTAAGCATTCTCCCCTGAAGCTTAGTTAGCTCCTTCATTTTGCTAAGTCATGATAGCTCATTCCCTTCCCCATGTGGATTCTCAACCTTGCCTTAGTAAAGAAGTGACTTACCCATCTTATATTTTTACCGCTTAATAAGGTACTATCACTAAATCGCCTAGTCTTCCTTCTAGATAGTCTGATTAGTGAACTGACCTTTCCTTCTCCTCTCCTCTGATTCTCTCTATAGGGCTAAGTAAACTCAAATCATATGAATAAATAGCACATAACACTATTTTCTTTGCTCTAGCGCCTTTCCTTACCCACTTGAAGCTATCTAGCACCTTTGTTTAGAGACCTTTTTTTCTAATCCAAACTTCTAGTTTGACTGCCAAAAGGGATCTGGTGGACTACACATGGGATAAGCCATGCCATCCTCAGTTGATTTCATCCCTAGATGACTCTATCTATTCTCTCTTGTATTTTTAGGAATGAAAGTGAAAACCTACTACTACTGGAAAGAGATCTGATCTACAAAGTCGGCTTCTATCTTCTATATAGAAAAGTGGTACATGGTATACTTCCCTTTGGGAACGTGACAAGTTCCTTTTTTTCAAGATTTTGATTTGAGTCTATTTGACTATGTGGAACATCTCTTTTTGCAAGTCAAAGACCCAGCCTATCTAAACAAAGAAACTAATCAGCCAATGTGACTTCCATGACAGATTGGGGATCTGCCAGGTCTCGTGGATGCTTTTTTCAGAAGCTCTTATACTGGTGCAATAAGAATACTAGTTCAAACTATGGTTCTATTTTTCAATGCTACTAGCGCCTTGCCAAGCATTTCATTTCTTTTCTCATTTAGAGGATCGACCATGCTCCACCGATTCAGTTGGAACAACTTCACCTCTCGATTTTATTTCCGTGCTATGTGGATATCGAATTTATTTCGGGTTCTCAATTTTGAGCTTTCAAGTCATAAAGAAAGTGTAAAGTCAAAGGATCCTATTTCAAATAGTAAAAGGTGAAGCCACTTAGACAAGTTGAAGTGAAGCTTTCACTTAGACAGTGAAAACTCATCTTTCATTCATTTCAAGCTTTACTGAGATAGAAAGTGAGGCAGAGTTGACTTTGGTCCAAAGTAGTGATCTGAGATAAGTGCATGATGCATGAAGAAACCGAATAGCAAGAACAAGAAGCACTGTTAGAGGCAATGGAAAAATGGTGGAGGAGAGGTTTGAAGGAGAAAAAGCAAGATTCCAATGGCTCCAAAAACTAGTGTTTCTTAACTAGTTTCCTTTTGAGGCCACACTAGGAGTAACCAACCGAAGAGTCAAAGTTCCAACTCCAACTGCTTTTAGATGTGGGAGATGCGTAAGGATGCACAGGTTGGCGAACAAGCCTCCAGATGGATGTAGATTTGAACACAGAGAGCCCCTACAATGCTACAAACAAGGTCCCTAACAGACTAAATCTCAAGATAGGGAAGAACCAACCCTCGGTAGAGGTCGCCCAAAGAAGGTTCCTTGAGGATGAAGGAACCTCAAAATAGATTTGAGCTGCTTTAGAGATTTCTCTTCTTTCTTGAAGTCACTGTGGAGCACAGGAGCTGAGCTCGAGAAGGTCACTCCCCAGAAAGAAAGACCCTTTAGCTTCCTTATTCTTTGCCAATGAAGAGGTCAAGAATGCATCTCCACACACTCGCAAGTCACTTTTCCTTTCCTGTATTTTACATATCCATATCGAGTCCTTGGGTTTCAAAATAGTGTAATGGAAAAGAAGTGCTTCAATCACTATTGGACTCAAACCGTTCAAAAGTCAAGGTATTTTGAATTGTTTGTTGACACAAAAGGAAGGGAAAACCTCAAATTCTTCCAATATTGGACCTTGGACATATAGTAGTTCAATCGAATCTCTTTAGAAAGAAGATCTTTTGTCTCATGGTAGCCTTCCAGTTCCAAACTTTCATATTGTTACACTTCACATGTTTCTAGCGATTCACACATCATCAAATGATACAAGTCTTGGATAAGAAGAATCTACAACTCCTCTACATCCTTTACTGACAAAGATCTAGGGTTCCTCAACAATGTGATATCTCACACCGGGTAAATCCTTCACCCTTCCTCCTCTTACTAAGACTATAGAATGTTCTTGTGAATTATGGCCAATACCAGGTATATAAGCAGTGATTTCAAATCCAGAGGTTCATCATACTGCAACTTTAATGTAAGGAGTTTTGTTTTGATAGTGGAAAAGTTGATGATAAGTCACCCTTATCACACTCTACAGAACCGTACATGAGATTTTCACCTCATATGGTTCCTCAATTCTTTTCAAGTAATTGGATCCTTTTCTTCGTTCGAGAATCTCCTCCTTATTCTCGTCCCGAGTAACTCGCACCAATTCATTCACATTTCATGTTCCAATTGAACACTTTCCATTTATGATCAAAGGTCTTTTTACCAAACCTATGCGGATCAAATCATGATCTTCTAATTATAAGAAGAAGAAGAGATCTTTCTCGATCAATCCCTTTGCCCCTCATTCTTCGAGAACCGTAAAGATCCTTTTGAGTTTGAATTTGTTCATTTGGAATCTCTTCTATCTTCTACTTTTTTTCTTTTAGATCAAAAGCACTATGTGAAATCTTTTTTCCTCCTCTATCTCTATATCCCATAGGTATAGCATTTGAATCAAAAGAGAACATCAATAGAGAACCTTTTCTTCTGTATGAATTGATATTCACATTCCCCTTCCCGATACCTCCTAAGGAAAATCCCGAATTGGATCCAAAAGGATTGGTTAGTGTGAGCTTATGCGCACTCTTCAAATAGGAATCCATTTTCGAAAGATCGCTGCTTTGGTGAGTTGATCCGAGATCCTTTCGATGACCTATGTTGTGTTGAAATCTATATGATCCGATCGACAAGGCGGCCGCTGGGGAAAAAAAGACAGTTTTTTATATCTTTTCTATTCTGTATTATTAGATTATTCTATTCTATATATTCTAATTATTTAATTCTTCAAATTCTTTCTAATTAGATTAGTTAGATTAGTCTTATAGTCTGAGTTTTAGTATTAGTTAGTGATCCCTCACGAGTCCTTTCTTCCGTGATGAACTATTGGCACCACATTTTGTCTCTGGACCGAGGGGGGCTCAGGAAGATGGTTGTACCATGAGAGAAGAGGTCAACTTTCAAATATACAACATGGATTCTGCAATGCAATGGAGTTGGGCCCTCATGTCGATCCGAATGAATCAGTCTTTCCAGGGTCCATCTTTTCCTACTAGGCAAGAGGATAGCAAGTTACAAATGCCTCTATCTCTAGGACATGTATTTCTATTACTATTCAATTCATAAATGAAAATGAAGTAGTTCATGCTATCCTTTATTGTATGTTCCTAAGAAAAGGGCTGGAAACACATAGGAACTCGAATGGAAATGGAAAAGAAAAGTAGCTCCAGTTCCTTCAGAAATGATAGTAAGATCCTTGGCACAAGAAGAAGGGGTGATTCATATCATCTTGACTTGGTTCTACTTCCAATCTTTTTTTTATTCATCCTAGTTCTTCTTTATTGTGGATTGGAGACGGATGTGTAAGAAGTATATGATAAAAGAATCTTTTCCAAGTCAAAAGAGTGATTGGCTTGCAAAAAAGAAAAGATCTTTACCCTTTTTTCTTATTGTTCTTCTAATTCTAGTTTGATTTCACAAGGCCAGAAACCAAATTGATAAAGGAAAAGAGATCTGTAGATTGGGCTCTCTATCTCCGGGGTATATATTTTTTCTTTGTTTCTAGAATCTTTGAATTCTTATTTTATTCTATTATTATTATAGTTTCTTCTAAATAGTATTTGAGTGTAAGAGAAACACAACATATGCATACGTCGTTCTGACCATATTGCACTATGTATCATTTCATAACACAAGAAGTGCCTCCCTTTTTTGGTTACAGTAGAAATGTATTTCAATGGCAGAATTACAAGGATATTTAGATTGAAAAAAGATAGATTTCGGCAACAAAACTTCCTCTATCCGCTACTCCTTCAGGAGTCTATTTACTCACTTGTTCATTATCATAGCTTCAATAGTTTGATTGAACCTATGGAAATTCTTGATTATGACAATAAAAAAAAGTTTAGTACTTGTGAAACGTTTCATTACTCGAATGTACCAACAGGAATCTTTGATTTCTTCAGTGAATGATTCTAACAAAAATGGATTTTGTGGTCACAAGAATTCTTTTTCTTCTCATTTTTATTCTCAAATGATATTAGAAGTTTTTTAGGTCATTCTGGAAATTCCATTCTCATCGCTATTAGTATCTTCCCTTGAAGAAAAACGAATACCAAAATCTCAGAATTTACGATCTATTCATTCAATATTTCCCTTTTTAGAGGAGAAATTCTCACATTTCCATTATGTGTCAGATCTACTAATACCCCATCCTATCCATTTGGAAATCTTGGTTCAAATCCTTCAATGCTGGATCAAAGATGTTCCTTCTTTGCATTTCTTGCGATTGTTTTTCCACGAATATCATAATTGGAATAGTCTGATTACTTCAAAGAAATCTATTTACGTCTTTTCAAAAAGAAAGAAAAGATTCTTTTGGTTCCTACATAATTCTTATGTATATGAATTGGAATATCTATTCCTATTTCTTCGTAAACAGTCTTCTTATTTACGATCAATATCTTCTGAGTCTTTCTTGAGCGAACACTTTTCTATGGAAAAATAGAATATCTTATGGTCGTGTGTTGTAATTCTTTTCAGAGGATCCTATGGTTCCTCAAAGATACTTTTATACATTATGTTCGATATAAAGCGATTCTGGCTTCAAAAGGAACTCTTATTCTGATGAAGAAATGGAAATTTCATCTTGTGAATTTTGGCAATCTTCTTTTCACTTTTGGTTTCAACCTTATAGGATCCATAGAAAGCAATTACCCAACTCTTCCTTCTCTTTTTGGGGTCTTTTTCAAGTGTACTAAAAATCCTTTGGTAGTAAGAAATCAAATGCTAGAGAATTCATTTCTCAGAAATACTCTGACTAAGAAATTAGATACCATAGCCCCAGTGATTTCTCTTATTGGATCATTGTCGAAAGCTCCATTTTGTACTGTATTGGGTAATCCTATTAGTAAACCGATCTGGACCGATTTCTCGGATTCTGATATTCTTGATCGATTTTGTCGGATATGTAGAAATCTTTGTCATTATCACAGTGGATCCTCAAAGAAGCAAGTTTTGTATCGTAGAAAGTATATACTTTGACTTTCGTGTGCTAGAACTTTGGCTCATAAATAGAAAAGTACAGTACGCACTTTTATGCAAAAATTAGTTCGGGATTCTTAGAATCATTTTTTTGGAAGAAGAACAATCTCTTTCTTTCATCTTCCTCCAAAAACCTTTTCTTTTACACGGATTACATAGAGAACGTATTTGGTATTTGGACATTATCCGTATCAATGATCTGGTGGATCATTCATGATTGTTCATGATACTTTTTCATTTTTTTTAAAATATTCATGAATTTGTATTCTGAAATGCTCATATATCATGATATATCATTTATATCATCATATTCGTGGTGAGATTGTCAAAATTCTTAGACTTTCTTCTAAATATGTAATAGATTTCATTATTTTTTCTTTTTTTATTACATAGGGAAAGCGTGTGCAATGAAAACGTTTGGGGAGGGATCTTTTCTTATATAGCAACAAGAAAAATTCTCTACTCCATCCGACTAGTTCCGGGTTCGAGTCCCGGCAACCCATCAACCCATACCCAATCTTTCTTTTTTTAGTTTTCTTTGAACTCTTTCAAATTGTTCTGATAGGTTTGGTCATTACAATCGATATTCATGTCGATTGGTTTACATTGGCATATAAGACATATTCTACTGTGAAATAACAAGCCTTATCTATCTCATCTCTAGTTATAGTTCATACGTGCTTGGGAGTCCTTGAAAATGGAAGAAACCAAGATCTTACCATGACTGCAATTTGAGAGAGACGCGAAAGTACAAGCCTATGGGGTCGCTTCTGCAACTGGATTACCAGTACTGAAAACCGTCTTTACATTGGATGGTTTGGTGTTTTGATGATCCCTACTTTATTGACCGCAACTTCTGTATTTCTCATTGCCTTCATTGCTGCCCCTCCAGTTGATATTGATGGTATTCGTGAACCTGTTTCTGGGTTTATGGAAACAATATTCTATAAGGTGCCATTCTTCCTACTTTCAAAGCTATAGGTTTGCATTTTGACCCAAGCAGCATCTGTTGATGAGTGGTTATACAATGGCGGTCCTTATGAACTGATCTAGAAACTCTATCTTAGAAAATATATGAACTTTTGTTGGTGACCTTATACACTCTTTTTGTTGCGAATAAAGTACGATGGGAGGAAATCATTGAAGGTGGAGCCATACACGGTCTTAGCTCTTCTATGAAAAAGGAACATGTAGCACCGATTAACCATCTCCAAGCTTTCAGAAAAGTCTCGTATCTCACTGACTGGAAGGGGAAAAGAAGAAAGGTTTGGATGAATAAGAATAAAATTGTTGGAATAACAATTCATAGAGCAATGCATTTCCTCTAACCGCAGAGACAAGTCATTCTGAAATAAGAAATCGAGAGAGAAAGCCTCCTTTTATCGATCTGATCCCATTGAGCAAAAAGAGAAAAAGACCATGTGTTGTGAGCCATAAGGTACAAAGTAGTGACCCGATAGGAGAACGGGGAATGGTCAGTGATCAGCGGTAGCTTAAGCTTTTTTGGGATGGAAGAATTCCAGGTGAGTCGAAGAACTAAGGTCAAGGAAACGAAATCCTGAAGCAATCACGTCGATGTAAAGATGGAATGAAATGAGCTGGACCAACTCTTTAGGAAGAGCCATGCCGATTCTCACAACTTCTTATACTATACGCGTGAGGAAGCTACCAAGACTCCTAAATGGCTCCCCTACTAGTGTCGAAGAATCTTCCGCTAAATGAAAGTCTGTTGAATGAAACATTTAGGAAGATCCCCCCGCGTATGAGACTTTATGAAAATGAAATTCTGTAGGTTCCACAGAAAAATGCTTCTTCGCTTCAGATGAGAAGGTGAAATAGGAAAAGAAAGAGGTGTTTTCAGTCTATGGTTCAAAAATCTGATTTCCGGGCGGAAGACAATCAGTCGAAAGACAAAGTCATTCAATAGCTATTGAATACAGGATTTGAAAAGCTGAAAGAAAATAGAAAACTAGGAGCGGCACCGGACTAGTTCGACTTAAGCCATTCCGTATCCGGTGGATTTAGCCGATGATTCAAAGGCGGATCACTCATCCGTGGATGCCTATATTCCTACACTAAAGCAATTCATTCTTTTTTTGAATGAGTCAAGCTCGCCTCTTCATCCCACAATGAGGCCTTTTCGGAATGCCATGAATCAGACCTACTTTTGACTTTGTTTTGATACCAGTGAATGCTCTTCATAAGATCCACGAAGCCTTTCGAAGGGCATGTTGCTTTAGTACTGCACAAAGCCTAGCGCCTTATCAAGAGGCATCACTACCTTATTTGCAGGTGGTCTTTTCACCCTAGCAGGTGCTACTCTTGCATGGACGGTTGCTAAAGACTACCCTGAGGTTGAGGGAGTCAGGCAGGTCTGGTTTTCTTCGTATGAGAACTGCACCATTCAAGATCAATGCTTGCATCCGGAGATAGATGGGCGAGATGGATGGAAAGCCCTTGAAAGTTGAACTTCTTTTCTTGGAGAAGAAGAAATGACGGTATCTGAGAAATAAGCATCGGTTAACTCTGTGCCAGCAATCACAATAAGACAGAGGATGCAAGCATTATCCGGAATGATTGGTGGTAAAGCGTCTGTAGGTGGCTTTGCAAGTCTGCCATCAAATCCCAGGGCTCAACCCTGGACAGGTAGTGGAAACTACCAAGCTGGAGTACGGTAGGGGAGAGAATTTTTGGTGGAGTGGTGAAATGCGTAGAGATCGGAAAGAACACCAAAAGCACTCTGCTGGGCGACACACGTGCTACAATGGGGACAAGGGTCGCGATCCCGCGAGGGTGAGCTCACTCCAAAACCCGTCCTCAGTTCGGATTGCAGGCTGCAACTCATATGCTCGCCTACTCTACCTCTCGACTTGCGCTGCGCATCTCGTCCTACACCCGTAGAAGGAGCAAGAAAGAGTATGTCGAAAACCAGATCGTTCTGCTTTCTCCGTAGCACTATCATCCACGGACATACCTACTCTTTTTGGCTTCCACTTTCAAAGACTACTCTTTCCTTTTTTCCGTCAAATTGTTTGACAAAGCCAGAGGAAAGGCAGCGTTCAAGTCGGCACAGGTGATTCCAATAGGAACTTCTATGATCACAGCTATTATTCCTCCAATGGGAAATCAATTCAGTTAGTCGATTGTTGAAAGCTTTTGAAATTCCTTACTACAGAAAGAGATCTTTCGGCCATTGAGCAAGAGCAGAAAGTCTTCAAGCCAAGCATGAGCAGAAAGCTTCGATGCATTGGAAGTTCTTTTCACTGCAAGTTCTCTTACATCTAGTAAGCCAGCGGACGGGACGGTTTCCACAAATTCTACTAAGAAACTTTTGTCGACCACTCATTGGAATTTGGGCCCGAAAGCATCTTCCGAAGCACCTCATCTTGAGAAAATGCTGGCTACACAAATGCAGGAAGAGACAGATCTGGGATGAGAGGTGGTAAATGGGTTGGGGCCAAGAATTCCTATAAGGCATCGATCAAGGAGGAGCAGCCGAGGAAACTTTCTAAAGGCGCTAGAAAAATTCATGCTTGTGCAAAAACTGACCCTCACCTATTGTACGCCCAGATGGCTAGAGAAATTCCTGGATGATGAACAAGATGCACTGCAGCAGCAATAGCAAGTCACTTTGGAACGACCCGGCATCGAGGTCTCGACGAGCCTTCTCTACTGTACTCCCCAACCGCACCACCTGGGAAAGAAGACAAGATCGAATCGGAAAGCACTGTCTCATGCTCATCTCGTTGAATCAAAAGAGATCTTTCCTATTCTCATGAGAATGCATTCTGAATCAGCATGAACAACAGCCCCTCATAAAAGTATCAACAGGAAAAGCAGTTCAGCAATACAATGGAAGCCAAATTGGCTACGAACGGAAGGAGAATGGTACGACCGGGGACGGGGAAGCCTGCCTAGCAAAGCCAAGTATAAAGGCGAGCAGCCCTTATAGCAATAGCAAACGGCCTACTTAGATCCCTTTCTTCGGGGACTTCAACGGGCCTGACAAGCTCATCAAATGATTCGCCTTTGCCGAAGAACAACGGATTGAACAGGACAACCGGGACAAGGAAGCCTGACATAGTCGATATTGATTTGAACAAAGGAACTGAAACCGGTACCAGAAACCAAACCAAATTCCAAATGGAACAGATGACCGACCGTAAATCAGAAAATATCATTCCTAATTCCATTCTCTAAGACGAACTAAAGGAATGTCTCTATCAATCTCTCCTGGCCCTTGCTTAACTCCTTGTTCCGTTATCTAGGTATCCCGGTCTCCTAGTCTCATCCCTTGTTAGTGCAAGAAAAAGAAGTGAGTTTGCTTACCTCTTCTGGTAGCAAGCGCTCTTTGTCAACAACCTCTTTAGTAATGGAATCGGTTCTTCGTTCTCTATCCTATCTCATTTTTGAATTCATTGGTTCATCTTCAAGTTCTGATTGGGCCTTCCCTTCCTTTTAGTTTGAGTCTACCTCAGCTACCCCCTACATTGAGGTAATTCCGATTGTCTGACTGATTCTCTTCCTGAAACAAGAAAGAATTTCTTTCACTACACTAAATAGGAAGTGACATTTGTAGCAGTCCAAGAATTGATCTATCAGGTCACTCTCAAGAGTATGAGGCCCATCTCTTCTTACTTCACGAGTTTGTGTCGCATAATGTGCCCTTCTTCCTGTGCCAAAAAAGAAAGGAATGCTTTTCTTTTGGAATGGACAACGTATAGTTCCGCTTTTTGCTCTTTTGCAAGAATGCCTTTAGTAGACAACCAATGATTTGAATTTAAGGATAGCTATACCAATGTGTCAACATCAAATGTACTTCTCTGATCTGATCGAGAATCATTCTCCAACCTGCTTTTAGTCAGGAATCTCGTAATTCCTTTCCCAATCCTGTTCCCAGGGCAGCGCTCAGTAGCAACCTCTCTTTGCAACCGGGGTCTTGCTTTGCTTTCCTATGCACCCATTTCTTTTGCTCGATGGGATATTCAGAATAGCAGCCTCAGATGAGGAGATGGCCAAAGAAAGAGACTCAACCTGGTGATGCCAAAACAAGAACACATGAGCACATGACTAAGAGGGAGAAGGGCCTTAAACAGAGAAAATGTTTTCGACCCCGGGGGGAATTACAAGAACAAGACTTGTTTAGACTTTGGTCATGTTACAAACCCCAGACGATGACGGATACTAAGACAACTGGGATTCAAAGAAGGATTCACAGATTTATGGATGGAATTGGCTGCTGAAACAACAATAGCAAGAATAGTCATCAAATCACCGAAAATGCTAGAAGCAGCCAAAGTCATTGCATTAGTGGCATGAGTAATCTCAACTGGAGCAGGGAAACTAGAAGGAAGTGGTGAGAAAACTGCCATAGTAGGAGCTGCCGGTGGAGGAGTCACAGGGGTGACACGCTCCTCAGTACGCACCATAGGGATGAAAAATATATCATCATAAGAAGTGTCATTAGCAGAACCTGGAGACTGGATAATAGAAAATAGAAATGAGAATTCATCAAAGATCACATGCCTGGAGATGAAAACACGGCCTGAAGAGGGATCGAAACAGCGAGACCGGTTGGGGCTATAACCCAAAAATACACATTGGCGAGAACGAGGTTCCAGCTTGTGAGCGGTATAGGGTGCTAAGTGGGGATAGCACGCAATGGTCAATGGGCCTTGTAATCTGGTATACAACTTCACTTCAAAGGAGAATGCCATCCCACAACCGGTTTATCAAAACACAGAAGTGCAAATAGCTTCTGCCCAAAAGAAAGAGGTACAGAGGATGCAATCATTCACGTACTCTCAGAAATATGGCGGTGTTTACGTTCAACCAAACCATTCTGCTGTGGTGTCTTTGGACAAGAAAAAATGATGGTGAATCCCCTTTTCATCACAAAGACTGCTAGAGTTATCAGATTCCCGACCACCATCACTCTGAAAGATCTTGAGTGTCATACCACAAGAAATGGATTTTCCACAAAAGCCATAAACCGAGTGAAACAAACTGAATTTTTATGTCGCATAAATAGAAATGTTCGAGGACAGTAACAGATTCGTTCCTAAAAAAGGCAGAATAGAATACTCCTTACCATCCTTTCCCGAAAGCCGAGCCCTTATTGATTTGATTGCGTCAAAGGCGCGTATATCGCGCTTATCTTGAGCCCTTTTGAGCTAAACAACGCCTACCCTTACCCTTACCCTTACCCCTTGCTTTCTATCGATATGGGCCAGTAGATTCCAGGTGTAAATCAAACTCAGAAAGCGCCCTAATGAACTTTGACTAGCTAGCAGCGCTTTTGGGGCCATAACTACAGGGCAAACCGTGGAGAGGCAAACCTGAACTTACCGCAGCTCAATGAGGTACCAATCCAGTCAGACTACCACCCACAAACCAAACTTAGGGGAGGACTTCTGGGGTCGACCCATCTAGTCGATCGGGAAGGGCGATGAGAGGAACAGAAGGTCGAATCCATGCTCCACTTCAAGGTCTCTGAGCGGAAGAGAGGGAATAGTTGGCTTATAGGTGCCCAGGCCGGGACATCATTCGTTTCTCCTCCTCTAGCTGCTGGTGAGGGGCAATCGACCGATCCCTGGAACCACATTTGTTGATACGTATATGGATAGATAGATAGCGACTCTTCCTCTCGATGACGAGGGACGGAAAGAGAATCAGCTTTCATCGGAATATCCGATTCAAAGGCAAGAGACGAAGAGACAAGAAGTTCATTTCTGGGGCACAGAAAGGATCGGATCGAAGGGAGAACCCCCCGTCTAATCTGTCATTAAACCAGCAGTCGAAGACAGGCTAGATTCTTCCATTTCACTATCTGGCCAATCAAGAAGGTTGTTAAGTCAGTCAGTTCGGAAGAAACGGTTAAGTCAGTTGGTCCCGGGGCTTCTACAACCATATTGAGGAAGGAGACTGAAAAAAGGGTCAGATTCATATGCTTAGGGAAGTTCCGATCAAGTAACTATCAATCCATCCAGTAGAGAATTCAACCAAGTAGGGCAGGTCAGTTGGCTCCATTCCAGACGTTTATCCAACCAAGTCCCCAGAAGGAGCTTAAAGACAGACATTGGTATGCGGGTTCATCTCTTTCTCTAAAGGTTTTTCAAGAAAAAAAAACAACAAGGCAAGTAAGATTTTGATCCCCAACATCAATGTGAAACGAAACCACGAGCGGGCTACTCCCCGAAAATGCTCAAAGGTGGGGATCTCAATAGACCTTGTTACTCATTCCGTGGGTGTGGGACTAGTGCAATCATTCCCTTCTTCACAGCACCTTCTTCTTATTCATCACCAGGAGTTTCTTCAATTGCTAAGACCAATTTCACAACCTAAAGCCCTTTACGACAGGCGCTTTCTACCAGCTCGGCTCTTTCGGGTATCTAGCTTACGCCTGGACCAAGGATTGCTCTTGCCGCTCTATAGAGGAACTAGCATAACAGACATGACTTAGACAAGCAAGACAACTCTGAATCACTCATCCTCTTGACTACAAAGCAGCTCTCTGAAATGGCTATCCTGACGGGAATCATCGGCTGATGAAGAAAAGGTTGGCTTACCTGTGCTCTTCCTCTTAAGAAAGCGTAATCTGACCTGACTAGAGTATGGGTACTGAAGGAAGAAACCTACAGATGATCTTTCATACCAGTTCCCTAAGGTGTGATTCTGGTTCCAGGCCCGTGGAGATCACAAGATTACCTAAATCTTTCTCGCGAAGAATAGCTATGTTTCGAATCTCTTTCCTATTCATTCTATGTCATTCGATATCTGAAGTATCACTTCTGGATAGCTAGATTATGAAATATCTCTCTTTCCAACTAGTGCCTTTCACTGAGGATGAATCTCTAAGCGATTCTAAGACTTCCTGCTACCGCTTCTTTCAATCAAAAGCTCATCTATCTTTTTCACTATATTTTCTCAACATCTTGTACCCTCATCAACATCTCCTTACGCTGATTTGTCGTGAACAAGAGCTGAAACACGTTCAAGCTCAAAACTACTGGTTCTGTCACTCTATGATATGATATTTCTTTTTACTCTCAAGTTACTGGCTTTCTAAAGGGTAGTGGTAGGTACAGTCTCAGTACCACTGAAAGTGCGATAGTCCTTCAAGCAAGGGACTTGGGCAAAGCCATCGAGACTATATCCATCACCAACGAAGCCAGAATGTCAGTAGGAGAACCCTGGGTTAAGTAATCGTGGCGTGGTAGAATGTCTGCATAGCCTGGTCTCTTCGTTCAGTGCGAATACTGACCTATCCTTTACTTTCTCCTTTTTCTATAGATTTTTCCCATGGGTGGATGAAAAGTTTCAGATGAAGTGAAAATGCTTTTCTTACTTTTCCCATGGGTGGATGAAAAGTTTCAGATGGAAATGTGACTTCAAAATCATGTTTTTAGAATCACTTCTTTCTCGCCTTGCTTAGTTGCGATCCGGTCAAGCTGAACGAACAATGAGCTTCTGGAGATCGGGTTCTCACTCCCAGTCCTCTTCAAGCCCCTTCTCCTCCCCTAATGAGATGCTTGTCCCTTTTCTGATCTCTTTCCCGTTGCTTCCAGCCATCCCTATCGAGTTTCGAGAGGAGACCGGCTCGACTGAAAGGTGGTTCCTTCTAAGACTAAGTTCTCCCTTCCCTTAGCGCACCCTTTTCAATCTTATTAGGCACACAGGCAGCCCGTTGCAAGGAAGGAAAGAGGGGGAGACAAAGGAGAAAATCTCTGTGCAAAAGCTTTAGCTCTTGCTTCTCTTCCACCTACCGGATCATTTGTCCTCACCATCCATCTTCTCCCTTCTTGATAAGATGTTTCTGTTTTGAAAATAGGTTGGTTATAGTTTGGAGAATCATTCCTTTGCTTCTTTTTCCGCCCGCAACGTCCGAATCGGGAGAAAGAAGACGAGAAGACAGAAAGTGCAGCTAGCTCACTCCCCAGACTCAATAGAGGAAGTCTCTCCTTCGGCTCCCCTTCTGCGCAAGATTCTAAACCAGTTCTTATTCACTACCGTCAGGGGCAAGACGCTAACTCAATGCTATTCCTAGTGTCATCTCTTATCTTCTCAAGCTAGTAGCCTTCAAGAAGTCCCCACAGCTGATTCACTTGTGCCATCTCCTTCCCCTGCAATTGGCTATTTCTTTGATTGCTACTGCTAGCATTAGCACTACCGTCGCTTCTGATCTCTCTGCTATCACCCCATTGGATAGCCTTTTGATTTGGAAGCAAATTCTCAAGCAGCTCCTTCTCTTTCTGTGGCATTTGTCCTTTCTTTCATCCCGTGTACTTCTCTTGATTTTTCGACTAGGAAAATAGTCGATAGAAAACTCTTCCTTGGTACGAGGGGAATTGGGGATTGAAAGTCTCTAGGTACCAAAGGCCGATGAAAGCCTCTTCCAAAGGAATTAGGTGAAGTTGCCTACATGGCTACTTATAGCAGCTCCCGAAGAGAAGGAATAGCCTTTACTGCCAACCAACCTTTCCTCTTTCTTTGAGTGTGCTTATGTGTGTGTGTGTCTTCTTCTTTGGGAGATATTCTGATTCTAGAATATAGAAAGAAAAGTGAACTTTTTCTTCTATTTGAAGTATAGTGGATCAAGAAAGCTCTTCCCATAGTGCCTTAGGCCGGTCCTAGAGGCTAAGATCGACTGCTTCAGAGAGCCCGACCCAGCCAAGTCGGTAGCCAAGGCTAGCCTTTCCTTGTCGGCGATATTGGCTTGGGTGGCTGGGGTAGATTGGTTTGGTTGACCTTGCTTTCTGCTATGCCTGAGATGGTATCCTTTGTTTGGGCGGTATGCTTTCGGGTAGTATGGTTTCTGTTCTGATAGTCAATTTCTTTAGTGAAGCTAGCCTATTTGAGAAAATCACTTTCTCTCTCCTTCAAACTTCACTCCTGAGAGGAAGGGATATGATTAAGGCCAAGGATAGCTAGAATGTCCTGAAGTTCTTTGTAACGTTGTGAAGTTTGCTTCACCCTTTGCGCAGTTTCATAATGTTCCTCACCAACGATCCGAGGTTGTAACATAGTTGACGTTGAATCCAAGGGATCTACTGCTGGATAAAGACCTTTGGCAGCTAATCCTCTTGATAATACGGTAGTAGCATCTAAATGTGCAAATGTCGTGGCAGGAGCAGGGTCGGTCAAATCATCCGCAGGTACATAAACTGCTTGGATCGATGTTATGGATCCTTCTTTAGTAGAAGTAATTCTTTCTTGCAAAGAACCCATTTCTGTACTAAGGGTAGGTTGATAACCCACTGCAGAAGGCATTCTACCTAATAAGGCAGACTTCTGGACCCTGCTTGAACGAAACGAAATAGATTGTCGATGAATAGAAGTACGTCTTGCTCATGAACATCCCGAAAATCTTCCGCCATGGTTAGGGCAGTCAAGCCAACTCATACGAGCTGGCGGTTCATTCATTTGACCATAGACTAGAGCCACTTTGGATTCTGCAAGATTTTTTTCATTAATCACCCCGGATTCTTTCATTTCCATGTAGAGATCATTTCCTTCACGAGTACGTTCACCTACTCCGCCAAATACAGATACGCCTCCGTGAGCTTTGGCAATGTTGTTGATCAATTCCATGATGAGTACTGTTTTACCCACTCCAGCTCCCCCAAAGAGTCCGATTTTTCCTCCACGGCGATAGGGGGCTAAAAGATCCACCACTTTCATCCCTGTTTCAAAGATTGAGAATTTCGTATCTAACTGTATGAAGGCGGGTGCAGATCTATGAATAGGAGATGTTGTGCGAGTATCGACAGGACCTAAATTATCAACGGGCTCTCCAAGAACGTTGAAAATTCGTCCGAGAGTAGCTCCCCCGACTGGAACACTTAGAGGAGCTCCCGTGTCAATCACTTTCATTCCTCTCATCAGACCATCTGTAGCACTCATAGCTACAGTTCTCACTCGATTCTTTCCTAAGAATTGTTGTACTTCACAAGTGACATGAATTTGCTGACCGACAGTATCTCGACCTTTCATTACCAAAGCATTCTAAATATTAGGCATCTTGCCCGGTGGAAAAATGACATCCAGTACTGGGCCAATAATTTGAGCGATACGCCCTAGGTTTTGTTCTTCAAGTGTAGAAACCACAGGATTAGAAGTAGTGGGATTGCTTATCATAATCATAAATCATAAGAAAGATAAGATGTCGAAATTCTTTTTTGATTTTTGAAAAGTACTGAATCGAAAAGAAATATCCGATAGCAAGTTGATCGGTTCATTCCATAAGAAAGAAATGGAAGTTAGCATTCGATTGAGCAATCGAATCCAATTCAATCCTTTACTCAGTGAATGAGTCAATTTTCAATTCGATATAGATGTACTATTGTCTTTTTTTTCTTTTTTTAGATTCATAAGGCCATTAGAAATAGAAATTTTCAAAACGAAGATTGGGTTGCGCCATATATATCAAAGAGTCTAAAATAATGATGTATTTGGTGAATCAAATACATGGATAACGAACCGAACCCTTTTCCAATTTTCATTATTCATTTAGAATATTAGTTTAGTTGAATCTTTTTTGAATTGTCAATTTTTTTTTATCAAAGGTTTCATTCACGCCTAATTTCTATCGAGTAGACCTTGTTGTTGTGAGAATTCTGAATTCATGAGTTGTAGGGACAGAAACTAAAGCAAGCGTTGGAGCTGGTGGATGACAAATTGACTTAGGAGACTCCTGACTACGAAACCAAAGATACTGAGATCTTGTCAGCATTTCTTCTATTCGTTCTTATATCGGCAATAATGTCCCTACCCATGACGAACTATAGTTATTGGTGCCTCCTAATTTTGATATAATCAACATGCTTCTTTTTTGTTTTCTTTTTTATTGAATTTTTTTTCATTATGAAATTCTTAGAAATGGAAAGTATATGCATGAGACACAATCTATTAATCGGATCTATTTCAGATATTTGAATATTCTATAGATATAGATGATATATCCTATTTTCATCTATAAGACTTCGGGTGCTAATGAAACTATTTGAGTCAAATTCAACTGTCGCAATTCCCGAGCAATCGCACCAAAAATTCGAGTTCCTTTTGGATTTCCTTCTTGATCAATGATAACCGCTGCATTGTCATCATATCGTATTATCATGCCGTTGTCACGTTTGAGTTCTTTACACGTGCGTACAATCACAGCTCTAATTCTTTCTGATCTTTCTAGAGGCATGTTGGGCACTGCTTCTTTGATTACAGCAACAAGAACATCGCCAATATGAGCATATCGGTGATTACCAGTTCCTATGATTCGAATACACATCAATTCTTGAGCTCCACTGTTATCCGCTACATTCAAAAGGGTCTGAGGTTGAATCATATCATTTTTCTTTGAATCTCTTATTTCAGATAATGGAAAAAAGAAAGATTGTCTGTCCAGAGAGAAAGAAATCCGTGTTGTTTTTCATTCTCCATACTCCTTCTTCTTTGACTTTTGTTTACCTATCCTGAAATAACAAATTGAGTTCGTATAGGCATTTTTGCATGCTCCATAGCGGCTTTGGCTACAGTTTCTGATACTCCACTCATTTCATAAAGCGGTTTCACAACGGATACCCAATATTCGGGGGATCCCTTGCCCGAACCCATACGTGTTTCTGTAGGTCTTACAGTAACAGGTTTGTCGGGAAAGATACGTACCCATATCTTTCCACCACGACGCGCATATCGTGTCATTGCTCTTCGCCCTGCTTCTATTTGTCTAGCTGTGATCCAAGCAGGTTCAAGTGCCTGAAGAGCGTATCTGCCAAAACAAAGATGATTGCCTCGGCAAGATATTCCCTTCATTCTACCTCTATGTTGTTTACGAAATCTGGTTCTTTTGGGGTTCTAGTTGATGGTTGTTTCTGAATTCCATCTCTACTGCAGAGCCGGACATGAGAGTTTCTTCTCATCCAGCTCCTCGCGAATGAAATGATTCAAGAATCTTACATATACACATGTCTTTATGTATTTCATTCTATCAAGACTCATTTTTTTGAGATGGAATTTGTTACATAGGTAGCTGTATATCTAACTAGATAACTAGGCGTGTTTTTTTATATAGAATGCTTCTTTCTTTTATCAAAATTTCTAAAGTCTTTGACTTTACCTCTATTGAATCACGCCAATAGTCATCCAATAAATGAAATTCTGAAATGAAAGAAAAAGAAAGAAAGGTTTCGCGGGCGAATATTGACTCTTTCCTCCTTCATTTGTAGGGTCAATTCATGACCAAAATCCATTTTTTCTTGGTTCATTCCGCCATCCTACCCAATTTCAATAAAATCCTATGTAATCACAGGTTCCATCGTTCCCATAGCTTCTCTATGAATGCTTAGGCTTGAACAATGGAGCTCTCAACAAAATCTGTTCTTTGTTTCCGAGTCAATCTCCTCAGTTTTTCTGAACCATGAAATTCTTCTCTATTTTCTATTCTTTAGATTCTCTATTTTCATTTCATTTCTTTTCTTCTATTTTCTTTCTCTTTTTTCTTTTCTTAGTCTATTTCTTATTCTATTGTAATTGTCTATTTATGTTTATGCTTTAGAACACTGCCTTTTTTATGGGGTAATTCTTCAGAAACCATACATATGGGAATCATATATCATTGAGATCTTTATTCTCTCTTTCTATCATCCTTCCATTTTTCCACATCCCCTTTTTTCCACAATTCATAATCAGATTTCTTTTTTATGAAAAGAATTGAAGTTGCTACAACTATATGATCGATTCAGTCATATAGACTGTTTGGGATCTCGACAATGAAGCAAGATGGGTCAGACTATTTTTTTTTTTCAATCTCCATTTTTTCAGCAGAATGGCGAGATCAAGAAAGGTAAATTCTTCTGATTTTCTTATTCTTGGTTTACAAATATCCAAATTTTGATGCTCCATAGATAGAAAAAATTGTATGGGAACAGTGATCCATTTTAGCGAATTGTTTGTAAGGGAACCCTTCTCTCTGATCCATTCGACACGTGCAATCTCTTTTCCGTCGATACGCCCTGCAATTTGCACTTTCATTCCTTTTGTACCCGTTTGTTCAGTGAATTCAATAGCTTTTTTCATTGTAAAGCTATATATTCTGCAAGAATCTTAGGTTGTCCATAAGGCTTTTCAATTCTTGTGATAGCAATGTTGAGTCTCCGGTTTACAGAATGAAACTCTTTTTGTACATTCATCTGTAATTCTTCGACTTCGTCCTTCTATTAAGAAATTGGGAAATCCAATATAGATTATGACCTGAATCAAATCTATTCTTTTTTGAAGAAAAAATATGGGCAATTCCTTCGAAACCTGAGGATCTTTTCTTACTCGACCAGGATCTAGCAAGTCAGTTATTACGCTTAGGAAAGTGCGAGTTCCCCGTCATCCAATTGGAGTCCTTCTGCTTTCGATGGCGGTCCAGCCGATCTAATAGACCTTAGAAAGAGCCAGACTAGAGAATCAGCTAGCCTAGTAGCAGGGAAGTGTTTTCTTTCCCAGTGCCGTTGGGAGAAAGGTGAGTCCATTGGGGGGTTCTCTTACATCTCGCGCAGTAATAGATCGATATCTTTCCGGATAGCTTATAGTCAGAATTCTTCTAGCGCCTTCTATATAAGGATAAGCAGCCGGGACCGTCGATTAGGAGAACCCATGGAACCTGCGTGAAGGGAAGAAAGAACCTCCGACCCTGCTTTTCCATCTTTCTGGGTCTGAAAACGAAAAGACGATCTTCAAACCTGCTGACAGACGAGCTTTCAGACTACTTGCTGCTTGCTGGGAGATGAGGATCTAAAAGGAAAGGCTTAGCACCATCCCTGCGTCACTCCCACTTCAAAATGCTTCAAGTCCTAGAAATGACTGACTTGCTAGCTTCCGAACTAGCTATCTAGTGAGTGCATCTACTTTTTTTTTGGCAAGTAGAGGAGTAGGTCTTTCTGAGCCTGGCTTGCAAGACAACAAGAAAGATCTATTCTTTATGCTACGCCCTAGGTATCAAGACCGGGCGTGGGGTTACACTCCTGCAGAAACCAACAAAAGCAACTCCTCAAGAAAGTCACTCAACTCGCAATATCGTCGTCTAATAGAAAGAGAAAAAGGCGAAGCGTTTCACTTAGACAAGTTCAAGGTTCAAAGAAAAAGGCAAGAGTTTGATTATGAAAGAAGAAAAGGACAGAAGAGATAACAAAGAACTTAGAAGAAGGTCAGTAAGGTGCAAGTCAAGCTCCTCTTTCAAGAGAAGAAGAATCAGTCGTAGGTCAGCGAGACAGAAAGTAGGTGATTCACCGAGGCGGGAAAGGAAGGTTGCCACAAAAGGAAGCAGTAGCAATAGGAAAAAGAAAGGCGTCAGGGGCGCGTCTGGTGCTATCGTATATAAGGCGCTAGGTTGCTTTTCTTGTATTTCACTTCTAAGCTGGGAAAGCTTTTAGGCCTAGTAGCACGGTGGAAGTCCAATCCGTGTGAGTATGAGTGCCAGCCAAGCCGCTTTCAAGCTCTACAACGCTAGCAGTGCAGTAAGGGTTCGTTTCCAAGCGAACCAGTAGCAAAGCGGTTTCAAGCAGTCTGTCGGTATCAGTCCTTGCATTCCGGGCAAGCCAGTACGGTACCAATGCTTTCAACCATTTGCCCGCGAGGAATCTTTGAAAACCAAGTCGTCGACTGACCGAAGGCACTCGCACTGACCGGAATGAATGGACTGGCCTGACCTACTATCCTAACAAGAAATCCCTCGCTTTCCAGGCTCGCTACTCGAAACTAGCGCCTTTTTTTCAATGATATCCGACGCCCGTGGAGACTCATAGAAGTTCTTCTTCTTCATTCAGAAGCAAATAGCATTTCCTATTTCTTTGTCCCCTGGACTGGACCTATTCTGATTCTGAATTATCCGTCGCTACGCTGTTCCCAAGGACTAGCAGAATCGAAATAGCGAAATTCTTGGGTCATCTCAATGGGTTCAGAAACTACACGTTTCTCTGGATCATCATAGCGTACTTCCACATATCCACTCAGAGGAAAGTCTTTTCGTAATGGATGACCTTCGAAACCATGATCTGTTGATATACGGCGTAAATCCGGATGATTGATGGAAGAAACACCAGACATATCCCATACTTCTCGCTCCCACCGGCCGGCTGATGGAAATGGACTGACTACCGGAGATATTCGTGTGACTTCGTCTGCACTTGTTTGTACACGAATGCGTGAGTTATACCGAGTACTCAGTAAATTATGGACAACTGAAAATCTTCGTTTTCGAGAGGGATGATCAACTCCGCAAATATCGATCGAAACTTGAACCCGTGTATAGGTATGCAATTTGAGAAAGCACAACAATGGAAATGGGTAGTCAGTATTGGTCTCAGATATATTCCCATGTTCCGATCTTTTCATTTTATGTACCCATTTCTTGGGAAAAGTCTCCCAACTATATTGGAAAATGGATTGGTTATCCATAAAGAGGCGTTAGATTTTGGTTCTTGCTCTCAAAATGAAGAAAGACTTGTCGGAAATCGCCGGTTGGGTTGGTCCGACCAAGAAAGGCATGGGAGTGGAGAGGCGGAAGTGAAAGACTGGCTACCTACCTATAAAGATTCCTCACTGCACACTTTCTTATAGTTCCAGGATCGGCTGCATGCTATAGTTATGAATCGGGTATAGAACCCTGGTTACAATTCTGATTCTGAATCCGCTACTCAACTATGTTTGCTCTAGTTTTTGTTGTTTCTGAAGAAGCGAGAGTTTTTTTCTTGACCATACATCTCTTTTTTACCAGAAAAAGTGATTGAAAAGAAAAAGGGAGGTATATCTATATATACACCTAGATGAAGTATGTATCGTGCTCTAGACTATTCACGAATATGTATCCCGATCCGTCTCGATTCATTTGTATGAGGCTATCCGATACGTGTCAGGAACCAGATTTGAACTGGTGACACGAGGATTTTCAGTCCTCTGCTCTACCAACTGAGCTATCCTGACCATTTTCCGTGCATCATCCTAGTTTTTGACTTGAAAAAAAAAAGGAAGTATGAAAAAATTTGACCTAGTCTCTGAATTTCTTAGATCTTCTAAAAGTTGTCAATGTTAGGCGCTAGATATGGACTGTGAATGATTCCATAATGGAGATTCCTTTCACATATATGTGAATTTGTACAGGTATCGTATCTATACAAATGAAACTTCATTGGGATCAGATCCAAATCTTTCTGTTCGGATCCTTTTGTGAAAGAAAAGAATAGAGTGAATGATACAAAGATTGTTGTCTATATATGGTATGGAGGAGAAAAGAATGATGTGGAAAACAAGACAGAATTTTGTACAATGACACTATACAACAATTTGGAAAAGGGATGTAGCTTGGTTTGTTTTGGGTACAAAATGTCACAGCTACCTATTCTTTCTCCTATGCATTAGGAGGGGATTCATTGAATAAGATCGGGAAATTTTGGACATCATCTTTCATTTTTGCATACTCTATGTACGGGTGAAAAAAATCCTTTTCACAATCGTACTATTATAGGATATAAGAAAGCGCTCTTAGTTCGGTAGAACGGGTCTCCAAAACCCGATGTCGTAGGTTCAAATCCTACAGAGCGTGATTCCGTTTATGTTATGTCGAATTACAATTAAAGAACAAAACAAAGTAGAATTGCAACTTGAATTTGACCTCCTCCCTCTAAACTACAACCTAGACGTCCAGTGAGAATAGGTATGTCTCCCTGTAGGCACTGATCCCAAACTTGACCTAAGTTTTCTAGACTCTGCGGAAACCATGGAAAGCAAACAAGTTGACCAGACGAGCGGAGGATGAAGTTTGATCATTAGACGATTGAAATGGGTACTACATGAAATCGGCCAGACTCCCCTGAACTCTAGAAGAATGGACGGATGCCCGAGGAGTTCTACCATTGACGACAGCAGCAGCGGGAATGGATTTTCCATAGTAGCTGCTAACGACCACCGAGAAGGGCGGATCTGACTAAGAAAATGCCATTTCTAACAAAAATCATTGCCATTTCACGATCTTTTCCACCACCCCAAAAAAACTCCTCCACTCCTCTGAACTAAAAAGAAAGACCACCTTTCATTTTCAGAGAACAAATGAAGGGGAGAGATGCGATTCATCAACAAAGGGATAGGGATAAGGATTCACAGGAGAGACATATATGGAATTCAGGAGGAAGGTCAATGTAGCTGGAGGAAAGATTGAATGGAAAAGAATGTCAACTTTTGGAATGCTATTCCCCACACTAGAGAGAAAGAAGGAGAGAGAACGGAAGGCTACGGGCGGGAAAGGCGCTAGCTAATATTTGACTCGTTCGAGGTTCGATAAACAAGATCAAAGCTATGGCCATGCCTCTGAGATAGCCAAATTGCCCGGACATTCATCCATTTAGTGCAGTTACGATGTCATTGCCTAGATCTTCATACTCATTTCTTTATGGTTTGATCACATAACTCAATAGCTCGGGAACGAAGCGAGCAATCTTGTACTAAAAGATCTATTGTGTCATCAACTTTTTTGGGGTCCCTTCTCATCATTGACTGATCGGGCACAAGAATCCTATCCGAAGCGGAACATTCAAGCAAGGTTTTCTTTCTCTTTAGAAACTAAAGATGTCGTGACACACAATGGATTCTAGATTGCTCCTTTGAAGGCGAATTCCCAACATCAGATGACCGAGAAAGAATCCCCAGAGGGGGAGGCGAGTCCTGTATGCTATTATTCCAATGCTGACATGTCAAATAGACAATTGATTCCCGGTGACTATAGAAAGCTTTCATCGTGTGAACACATCTCTGTATGGGCGGGGGGCATAGAACAGAGCTTCAAGCAGGCATTACATCGATCCAATCCTTACTTTTCTTGCAAATCACATCACATAGATAGCATTGACTGAGCTGGACCAGGAACATCAATGAGAACTCTTGTTTCCCTCTCCAACCTAGCTCAAACTAAAAGAAGAAAGCATCAATCCCCCGTGGAAGAGCCATAGCGAGAGAGACCTTCCTTGCTGCTGCTAGCCAGCGGAATCTTTCTTTTTCCACGTGATTGTCGCTATCCGACCTCTTTGCCTAAGACGAACTTCTATTGAGAACTTCTGTCGTCGGGTATGAAACTCATTGCATAGAGAAAGTCTTGTATTGTATCTTACGATCGGAAGGAAACTACACTTCTATGGGATATTGATGTTCGAATCCTCCTTGATCTATAGTGCAAAAAGTGCGTATTGCGCGTCAAGAAGCCAAGGGTAGCTTGCTATATTCTTCAAGCGGGTAACCTGTTCGACGTCAGAACCGATCTCAAAACTTGAAGATCACCCTCCCTTTGACTTTGAAGAGAAAGTGCTTTCTATATATCTATGCAACTAGTTCTTTCACTTGCTTCCAAATTGATCCCTCAAAATGGAATATTAGACTCGAAACCTTGCTTATGCTGCTTTTTCTCTCTCTTTATCTGCGTCACCGTCCAGCCTCTCTCTCTTGCTTCTAGCTTTGGGCGCTTCGCTTCTGAGAGAAAGAGCGTATCTAAGATAAGGAAGGCTAGCGTTCTCTCTCTAGTGTCTTGGTATTGGATCCGTTTTTTTTATCGTGCCTTGGATACAAAGAAATTCGAAATGAGCGCAGGAAGAACGAACGAAACCTGACCAAGAAAACAAAAAAAGAGACCGCTCCGTGGGTATCTTAACCTTCGCTGCAAAAAAAGGAAATTTTGCCACTGACTATGAAAAAGAATTCATGAAACCACCATCACCTCTCCCCTTCGCCACTCACTCCTGCTGGGGTGAGTGGGCCTCGAATTCTTTCTACTCTAGAAGGGGGTTGCGTTACGAGGGACTCAAAATCTCCACTTATTGCTTGGACATACTTCACACTGAAAAAATGGAGACCGTGGCCACACCAGTGATGATGTGGTCAACCCTGGATACGTGGCTGGGACCACGCTAGTCGTCTGAGTGTGTGGTGTGTAGTGGGTGCGTCTGAGTGTCTTCTTACTAAGATCAATAAATGAGAAAATAGATGATTCTCGTTCTAAAAACTCCACTCTTTTTTTATTGTAGAAAGCGATCAGTTCTTCCGATTGGGTTTGGAAAGGTTTCCTTTCGAAATTCCAGAAGTGGAGGAGCCTATGTAGAAGAAGCTGTAGAAGAGCACCACCACGGCACGGTTCAGGTCTGGGGGATGAATTCAGCTGCAAGGATCGTGAATCTTCCAATTCGGGTTTCAGTCTGACGATCTGGTGAGGACGGCGCCTCGTGTTCACGCGCTGGGCCTTGTTCTTTAGAGGTCTATGTATTACTTAGGTTAGAGCTCCTTAAGCAAGAGCTAAAGTATTGTCAAAGTAGAAGAATCGAAGAAGATAGATAGATATAGCATGTCAATCTTCTTCCTCTTCCAAATGCGTGCAACGCAATGTGCCCCGTACTAGCGATGATAACGGTCACACTGGATCAGCCGCCGTGACTTGAAGGTAATTGAAAAAGAATGTCGGGGCAACTATGTCATTTTCCCTTCCCGCTCTCCTGCTCCTTGCTACCTGTACCGTACAGTCTCAGAGCTCAGAAAAGGAGAGAGGCGTTTCTTTTTCAAAAATCAAAGGCAAGAGTTTGATTATGAAAGAAGAAAAGGCGAGAGTTTTCTTTGTCAAAAGAAAAGGCGAGAGTTCTCTTCTTTCAGAAGAGAAGGGCTTCAATCTCCATATATGATCCAGGTGCAGATCGAGCAGACTTCATGAATCATTTGCATTTCTAGGCCCTCCGGGTCAATTACGGGTATTCTCGGCTGCTGGTTCCGATCCGAAAGCAAAGCTTCACTAACAAAACCCGCTAACCTGCTTTCAATCCGGCCGCAAATGAGAACAAATGGACCCAGGCTCACCGCTTCGCGCCTAGTACACTGAAACACCAGCTCTCCTTCCCCGTCTTGGTTCAGCCGACCTAATGGTCCAATCTGAGCTTTGCCTGCTTCCGCACAGTCTTTCTCTACCAGTGGGAACTCATATATGTACTAGTTTTCGTTTTTTCGTCGACTTCTTTCTATGGTTGAATCATCTGCTTCACCGGTTTTTAGGTTCCATACGGAATCAAAAGTTGGTTCAATATGTCAGTCAACTTATCTAAACCTTCAAATCAAGAAAAAAGCCCATGGATAATCAGTCCAATCAACCAAGCAGATGGAAAGAGAAAGAGGGAGGGATGCATTGAGTAGCCCTTGAGAAAGGGAACTAGAAAACCATCCCATTTTTCCTACACGTCTTTCCAGTAGGGAAAGGATGGTGCTGCTATCGGTATTTCAGTGAACGGAACATCAGGAAGAAGCTCAATGCCAAATCAGGCTACACTAGCTAGTCCAGCAGTTAGACCACCTCGTCTTCCCTTCTTTGAAAATCTAGGCAGATGCTTCAATTCAGATGAGGGGGGCACACTCTTTTTTTCCATCATCGAGTTTTTGAGCCAGACAGAAGAGGTCAAGTATAAAGAAAGAGTTCAACAAGACGAAGAATGCGCCTTTCAGGTTCCGGACCAGGGGCATAGCTTTCCTCCTTGCCTGCTTTCCCTGTTGGATCAGCGCTTCACCAGAGTGAGTTTCTCAGATGATAGGCCTATCACTTATTCAGAATAGTCGGATTCCGTGCAGCGAGCGAAAAAAAAGCCCGTTCAGAGGTCGTGTAAATCGAGATCGAGGTAGGAGTCATCAGTCTGATCATTCTGATGGAAAGGACTGGAATGAAACTACTCCAAGACAGCCCTACTTTCTTTCGACTTCCCTTTTTTTCTTTTTTTTCAAAACTCTCGCTTTCACTTACGCCAGTGAAACGCTTTCGCGCCTTTTTCTTTTCATTCGGTTGCCCTGTTTCAGTCCTTCTGGAAAAGATTCGTTACCCTATTTTGACTTGCTTCTCAACAAGCTACTAATTGGAATGGACGCTTCCCAACCACCGGTATCTAGATTCAGTAACGAAGGCTACAACTGGGACTAAAAAAAAAGAGAGTCCAAAAAAAAGGGAATCTATCCGGCCTGTCCGCCACAACCAGAAAAGGTAGTAAAGAAAAAGTATAGAAAAAGAGAGATCTAGATCTTTCTACTATATATAGAATCTAGACTCTGTCTTTCTTTTCAAGTATAGAATCTAGACTCTGTCTTTCAGCCGTTCCACAAAAGGCGCGAAGCGTCTGAATCGGGTGTTCAGTCTACCGCGTTCAAGCTATCTCATGCCATTCTCCCATCAGACTCTTGTTGGAAAAACCAACGCCAAAGCGATGATCAGTCTCTTTAGGGAGCAGAGCAGTCACAGAATGGAAATCCAAATGATGTTTGACTTCTTCAGGATCTTAGAATGGCGATTCATCGCTTTGTGATGCGGCGGAACCATGGCAATTAGGATCTCAAGACGCAGCAACACCTATGATGCAAGGAATCATTGACTTACATCACGATATCTTTTTCTTCCTCATTCTTATTTTGGTTTTCGTATCACGGATGTTGGTTCGCGCTTTATGGCATTTCCACGAGCAAACTAATCCAATCCCGCAAAGGATTGTTCATGGAACTACTATCGAGATTCTTCGGACCATCTTTCCAAGTTTCATCCTGATGTTCATTGCTATACCATCGTTTGCTCTTTTATACTCAATGGACGAGGTAGTAGTAGATCCAGCGATTACTATGAAAGATATTGGACATCAATGGTATCGAAGTGCGCCTCTTCATGAGGGTAATTGAAGGAAATGTACCGGTGGTCGCATCTGGCTGACTAGTAATCTCCCATTCCTGTCATCGAGAGAAAAAAAGAAAATGAGCATGCCAGAAATGGGGAGTTGAGGTGGCTAGACCTATACCCCAAAATGCTCCCAGCATAGGGGCCTATGGTTCAATTCTTTTTGTTGCTGGAGGTACACATACCTCTTCTCGGTGTGAAGCTATATACGACAAATAGATGCTAAGCCTGCAATGTTCGATAACGGCGCTAAAGTAGTGAATCTATCGGCACCACAGCAGTGGCATACAACTTTGGACCTAACGGCCAGCCCCATGACCTTTCGGAATGGGGGATCCCCGTTGGCAACAACCACGGTAGTAGTTGCGGAACTACTGGGCCAGGAGAGGACAACCTTTTGTTCCTGCTCCTCTTCCTTCGCTTCGGGGACGGAGGTCCTACGGTAGGTAACAGCAGGCACAAGCAAAGCACTTGACCGAAGGGGACCAGCGCTTCTACTCCTCCACCCCACCGAGGAGCCGTTCGCAGCGAGAAGCAAGGGATGTCGTGAACGGTGGGAGGAAAGAGAATTGACCTATTCATAGAGTGATCTATGATCTATATAGAGTCTATATCCTCCGTCTTTGATTTCATCCAATTTCTTTAGAAGGGTGACTCAATCAGGGACCAGCTGGCATAATGCACGCTGGAACGCGGGAATTCGAGGTCTCAGGAACGACTTTTTTTTCGTGGACAAACGGTCAGGCCTATGGATATGGATGGATCCTTTTAGATCTACGGGCCGGCCGTTCACATGAGCATAGGGAATCTATACTCGAGCGTTCGACTTGGCCCCTGACAGTATAGGTTAGGAATCACTCTTGATCTGATCTATTGGGGCCTACAACTTTGCCGAGCCGACTAGCATCCCTTTCAACTGCGCATTTTTCGAACAAAGAAGACGACTATAGGATCGAATTCGCTTTCCGTGGTGAACTGGTCGTCCCATACCTTCTGCGTGTCTCATGTGTGTGGAACCAGGTCTTTTTCGGTTTTAGCTAAACTGAAGTAGGTAGGGCTGGGCGAGAAAGGGTCCCCCGTTGCCTATTAGTAAGCGGGCCTTCGATTCCACCGGGGTCTGACGGTTTCTGAGAGGGGGGAGAACTACCTAACTAAATCAGAATAGTGCTTTTCATATTCTCAGAGTAGGCGTGGAGAGCTTTTTGCGGGGAAACTTGCAAGTCAAGTTTGGGGGGAGGCGGGCGTCGACCCAACCTTATGAGTATTCGGACTATAACAGTTCCGATGAACAGTCACTCACTTTTGACAGTTATACGATTCCAGAAGATGATCTAGAATTAGGTCAATCACGTTTATTAGAAGTAGACAATAGAGTGGTTGTACCAGCCAAAACTCATCTACGTATGATTGTAACACCTGCTGATGTACCTCATAGTTGGGCTGTACCTTCCTCAGGTGTCAAATGTGATGCTGTACCTGGTCGTTCAAATCAGATCTCTATTTCTGGTACAACGAGAAGGAGTTTACTATGGTCAGTGCAGTGAGATTCGTGGAACTAATCATGCCTTTATGCCAATCGTTGTTGAAGCTGTTCCTTTGAAAGATTATGGTTCTCGGGTATCCAATCAATTCCTCCAAACCGGGGAAGCTGGAGCGGAAAGAAAATTGTAGGGTGAGGAAAGGGGGAAGCTCCAGGAAGGCTTCGCTCGCTCGCTCAATTCGCTCTAACGCTCGTTTAGTAGACAGCTCTTTCCGTGCATCAGATAAGCCTGAAGTAGGGCGAGGCCTTACTACACGAGCTCGTCACGAACGAGCCTTGTCTACGAACCCAAGGTCCCTCGTATTGCTTGCTTCTGGCGAAGCTTGACGCACTAGAAAGAACATAGGCATTCTGGTATGGTAGGAAGACTCCTTGAAAGGCCGACCACCACTACGGAGCGAGAAGCCCGTCAAAAGGCGAGCAGTCCTTATAGCAAAAGGCCAACTTATAGCCCTCTTTTTCTTATTCTATTTAGGCGCTACTGAACTCAATTTGCTATTGTTGAACAGAGGAAAGAAGGTCGGGCTGTCTTTCTTTCCCACAGTCTGGTGATTGGAGAATCAAGAAGATAGGTTCCTCAACGCTGCGCGCCTTGCTTCTGCTTCAATGCTCGAAGTAGATTCCCCATGAATATCATCCAATAGAAGAATAGATCTGAAAATACAAGAATGACTCGATCTGTGACCTTCAAAGGCTGGCTAGCCACTTCCCTTATTCAGAGTGGGACCCCTTATGTCGAGTGGTTTAGTCTAGCACCTTCATCTTATCTGAAGCTATCAAGTTCTTCTGATCTTTACCTTTCTCATCGGCTGAGCTGGGCTTCTCATCTCGACTGTTTTGGTTGCTTTCTTTGCCGCTTTCTTCTCTTCTGAATAGGCCCTATGGGCTTCGGTCTGTTACTTTTCCCTTGACGGCCTATTCTAGTCCCTGGAAGCGGCTTGCGGTGCTATTAGCCATTCTCCCCCGCTGTCCCGTAGCTTAGTTAGCCGCTCCTTCATCTGTCGGTTAAGCTGCTGATAGCTCATTCCCTTCCCCATGTGGATTCTCAACCTTGCCTTAGTGCAAGAAGTGACTTGCGTGCCTTACCTTATCCTATTGCTACTGCTTAATAAGGTACAGCTATCACTAAATCAGTCTAGTGCTCCTTGGGGTTCTAGATAGTCTGATTAGTGCGAATCCGACTCCTTTCCTTCTCCTCTCCCTCTCGTTGATTCTCTTCTATAGGGCTAAGTAAACTCAAATCATGCAGAAGAATAGCACATAACACTGTTTTCTTCGCTCTAGCGCCTTTCCTTACCCGCTTGAAGCTATCTAGCGCCTTTGTTTAGAGACCTTTTTTTCTAATCCAAACTTCTAGTTTGACTGCCAAAAGGGATCTGGTGGACTACACATGGGATAAGCCATGCCATCCTCAGTTGATTTCATCCCTAGACGACTCTATCTATTCTCTCTTTGTATTTTGCTGCAATGGAACCGGGTGAAAACCTACTGCTACTGGAAAGAGATCTGATCTACAAAGCCGGCTTCTATCTTCTATATAGAAAAGTGGTACATGGTATGCTTCCCTTTTGGGAACGTGACAAGTTCCTTTTTTTCAGTACTTTTGATTTGAGTCTATTTGACTGTGTGGAACATCTCTCTTTCTTGCTGAAGTCAAAGACCCAGCTATCTGGACAAAGAAACTAATCAGCCAATGTGACTTCCATGACAGATTGGAAGGGATTCGTTGCTGCCACAGGTCTCGTGGATGCTGGTTTTTCAGGAAGCTCTTATACCTGGTGCAATAAGAATACTGGTTCAAACTGTATCTGGTTCTGTTTTCAATGCTACTAGCGCCTTGCCAAGCATTTCATTTCTTTTTCTCATTTACGTAGGGATCGACCATGCTCCACTTCTGATTCAGTTGGAACAGCTTCACAGGCCCCCCTCTCGGTTTTGTTTCCAGGCTATGTGGATATCCTAATTTAGCTCAGTTTCAAGTTCTCAATTTTGAGCTTTCAAGTCAGAACAGTAAAGTGTAAAGTCAAAGGATCCTATTTCAAATAGTAAAAAAAGGCGAAGCGTTTCACTTAGACAAGTTGAAGGCGCGAAGCGTTTCACTTAGACAGTGAAAACTCATCTTTCATTCATTTCAAGCTATTACTGAGATAGAAAGCGAGGCAGAGTTTACTTTTGGTCCAAAGTAGGGCTGATCTGAGATAAGTGCATGATGCCAGTATGAAGAAACCGAATAGCAAGAACAAGAAGCACTCCGTTAGAGGCAATGGAAAAATGGTGGAGGAGAGGTTTGAAGGAGAAAAAAGCAAGATTCCAATGGCCTTGCCAAAAACTAGTGTTTCTTAACTAGTTTCCCTTTTTGAGGCCACACTAGGGAGGTCAAGTAACCAACCAGTTTTGAAGAAGTCAAAGTTCCAACTCCAACTGTTTCAGATGTGGGAGATGCTGCAGAACAGAAGGATGCACAGGTTGGCGGCAACGAAGCCTCCAGGATG
>CM038214.1:235173453-235228453 GCA_021442155.1 Cymbidium sinense | reverse complement strand
AGATCTGTAGATTGGGCTCTCTGTCTCCGGGGTATATATTCTTTCTTTGTTCTGACTTTTCTAGAATCTTTGACTTCTTATTTTATTCTATTATTATTATAGTTTCTTCTAAATAGTATTTGAGTATAAGAGAAACACAACATATGCATACGCCGTTCTGACCATATTGCACTATGTATCATTTCATAACACAAGAAGTGCCTCCCTTTTTTGGTTACAGTAGAAATGTATTTCAATGGCAGAATTCCAAGGATATTTAGATTGAAAAAAGATAGATTTCGGCAACAAAACTTCCTCTATCCGCTACTCCTTCAGGAGTCTATTTACTCACTTGTTCATTATCATAGCTTCAATAGTTTGATTGAACCTGTGGAAATTCTCGGTTATGACAATAAATAGAGTTTAGTACTTGTGAAACGTTTCATTACTCGAATGTACCAACAGGAATCTTTTCTTTCTTCGGTGAATGATTCTAACAAAAATGGATTTTGGGGTCACAAGAATTCTTTTTCTTCTCATTTTTATTCTCAAATGATATCAGAAGTTTTTGGAGTCATTCTGGAAATTCCATTCTCATCGCTATTAGTATCTTCCCTTGAAGAAAAACGAATACCAAAATCTCAGAATTTACGATCTATTCATTCAATATTTCCCTTTTTAGAGGAGAAATTCTCACATTTCCATTATGTGTCAGATCTACTAATACCCCATCCTATCCATTTGGAAATCTTGGTTCAAATCCTTCAATGCTGGATCAAAGATGTTCCTTCTTTGCATTTCTTGCGATTGTTTTTCCACGAATATCATAATTGGAATAGTCTGATTACTTCAAAGAAATCTATTTACGTCTTTTCAAAAAGAAAGAAAAGATTCTTTTGGTTCCTACATAATTCTTATGTATATGAATTGGAATATCTATTCCTATTTCTTCGTAAACAGTCTTCTTATTTACGATCAATATCTTCTGGAGTCTTTCTTGAGCGAACACTTTTCTATGGAAAAATAGAATATCTTATGGTCGTGTGTTGTAATTCTTTTCAGAGGATCCTATGGTTCCTCAAAGATACTTTCATACATTATGTTCGATATAAAGGAAAAGCGATTCTGGCTTCAAAAGGAACTCTTATTCTGATGAAGAAATGGAAATTTCATCTTGTGAATTTTTGGCAATCTTCTTTTCACTTTTGGTTTCAACCTTATAGGATCCATAGAAAGCAATTACCCAACTCTTCCTTCTCTTTTCTGGGGTCTTTTTCAAGTGTACTAAAAAATCCTTTGGTAGTAAGAAATCAAATGCTAGAGAATTCATTTCTCAGAAATACTCTGACTAAGAAATTAGATACCATAGCCCCAGTGATTTCTCTTATTGGATCATTGTCGAAAGCTCCATTTTGTACTGTATTGGGTAAAAATATGAGTAAACCGATCTGGACCGATTTCTCGGATTCTGATATTCTTGATCGATTTTGTCGGATATGTAGAAATCTTTGTCATTATCACAGTGGATCCTCAAAGAAGCAGGTTTTGTATCGTAGAAAGTATATACTTCGACTTTCGTGTGCTAGAACTTTGGCTCGTAAACAGAAAAGTACAGTACGCACTTTGATGCGAAAATTAGGTTCGGGATTCTTAGAATCATTTTTTTGGAAGAAGAACAATCTCTTTCTTTCATCTTCCTCCAAAAAAGACCTTTTCTTTTACACGGATTACATAGAGAACGTATTTGGTATTTGGACATTATCCGTATCAATGATCTGGTGGATCATTCATGATTGTTCATGATACTTTTTCATTTTTATGAAAAAAGATTCATGAATTTGTATTCTGAAATGCTCATATATCATGATATATCATATATATCATCATATTCGTGGTGAGATTGTCAAAATTCTTAGACTTTCTTCTAAATATGTAATAGATTTCATTCTTTTTCTTTTTTATTGATATATACATAGGGAAAGCCGTGTGCAATGAAAACTGCAAGCACGGTTTGGGGAGGGATCTTTTCTTATATAGCAACAAGAAAAAATTCTCTACTCCATCCGACTAGTTCCGGGTTCGAGTCCCGGGCAACCCATCAACCCATACCCAATCTTTCTTTTTTTAGTTTTCTTTGAACTCTTTCAAATTGTTCTGATAGGTTTGGTCATTACAATCGATATTCATGTCGATTGGTTGACATTGGCATATAAGACATATTCTACTGTGAAATAACAAGCCTTTCATTATCTATCTCATCTCTAGTTATAGTTCATACGTGTGCTTGGGAGTCCTTGAAAATGGAAGAAACCAAGATCTTACCATGACTGCAATTTGAGAGAGACGCGAAAGTACAAGCCTATGGGGTCGCTTCTGCAACTGGATTACCAGTACTGAAAACCGTCTTTACATTGGATGGTTTGGTGTTTTGATGATCCCTACTTTATTGACCGCAACTTCTGTATTTCTCATTGCCTTCATTGCTGCCCCTCCAGTTGATATTGATGGTATTCGTGAACCTGTTTCTGGGTCTCTACTTTATGGAAACAATATTCTATAAGGTGCCATTCTTCCTACTTCCGCAGCTATAGGTTTGCATTTTGACCCAATATGGGAAGCAGCATCTGTTGATGAGTGGTTATACAATGGCGGTCCTTATGAACTGATCCGGAAACTCTATCTTAGAAAATAGATGAACTTTTGTTGGTGACCTTATACACTCTTTTTGTTGCGAATAAAGTACGATGGGAGGAAATCATTGAAGGTGGCGCGAAGCCATACACGGTCTTAGCTCTTCTATGAAAAAAGGAACATGTAGCACCGATTAACCATCTCCAAGCTTTCAGAAAAGTCTCGTATCTCACTGACTGGAAGGGGAAAAGAAGAAAGGTTTGGATGAATAAGAATACAATTGCTGGAATAACAATTCATAGAGCAATGCATTTCCCCTGACCGCGGAGACAAGTCATTCTGAAATAGGAAATCGAGAGAGAAAGCCTCCTTTTGTCGATCTGATCCCATTGAGCGAAAAGAGAAAAAGACCATGTGTTGTGAGCCGTAAGGTACAAAGTAGTGAGCCGATAGGAGAACGGGGAATGGTCAATGATCAGCGGTAGCTTAAGCTTTTTTGGGATGGAAGAATTCCAGGTGAGTCGAAGAACTATGGTCAAGGAAACGAAATCCTGAAGCAATCACGTCGATGTAAAGATGGAATGAAATGAGCTGGACCAACTCTTTAGGAAGAGCCATGCCGATTCTCACAACTTCTTATACTATACGCGTGAGGAAGCTACCAAGACTCCTAAATGGCTCCCCTACTAGTGTCGAAGAATCTTCCGCTAAATGAAAGTCTGTTGAATGAAACATTTAGGAAGATCCCCCCGCGTATGAGACTTTATGAAAATGAAATTCTGTAGTCTGTAGGTTGGAAGCCACAGAAAAAATGCTTCGCTTCAGATGAGAAGGTGAAATAGGAAAAGAAAGAGGAGTTTTCAGTCTATGGTTCAAAATCATTCTGATTTCCGGGCGGAAGACAATCAGTCGAAAGACAAAGTCATTCAATAGCTATTGAATACAGGATTTGAAAAGCTGAAAGAAAATAGAAAACTAGGAGCGGCACCGGACTAGTTCGACTTAAGCCATTCCGTATCCGGCGGATTTAGCCGATGATTCAAAGGCGGATCACTCATCCGCGGATGCCTAGATTCCTACACTAAAGCAATTCATTCTTTTTTCGAACGAGTCAAGCTCGCCTCTTCATCCCACAATGAGGCCTTTTCGGAATGCCATGAATCAGACCTGCTTTTGACTTTGTTTTGATACCAGCGAATGCTCTTCATAAGATCCACGAAGCCTTTCGAAGGGCATGTTGCTTTAGTACTGCACAAAGCCTAGCGCCTTATCAAGAGGCATCACTACCTTATTTGCAGGTGGTCTTTTCACCGGCTAGCAGGTGCTACTCTTGCATGGACGGTTGCTAAAGACTGCTACCCTGAGGTTGAGGGAGTCAGGCAGGTCTGGTTTTTCTTCGTATGAGAACTGCACCATTCAAGATCAATGCTTGCATCCGGAGATAGATGGGCGAGAGATGGACGAAAGCCCTTGAAAGTTGAACTTCTTTTCTCGGAGAAGAAGCAATGACGGTATCTGAGGAAGAAGCATCGGCTAACTCTGTGCCAGCAGCCGCGGTAAGACAGAGGATGCAAGCGTTATCCGGAATGATTGGGCGTAAAGCGTCTGTAGGTGGCTTTTCAAGTCCGCCGTCAAATCCCAGGGCTCAACCCTGGACAGGCAGTGGAAACTACCAGTACGGTAGGGGAGGGAATTTCCGGTGGAGCGGTGAAATGCGTAGAGATCGGAAAGAACACCAACGGCGAAAGCACTCTGCTGGGCGACACGTGCTACAATGGCCGGGACAAAGGGTCGTGATCCCGCGAGGGTGAGCTCACTCCAAAACCCATCCTCAGTTCGGATTGCAGGCTGCAACTCGTATGCTCGCCTACTCTACCTCACTCGACTTGTGTCGCGCATCTCATCCTACACCCGTAGAAGGAGCAAGAAAGAGTATGTCGAAAATCAGATCGTTCTGCTTTCTCCATAGCACTATCATCCATGGGCATACCTACTCTTTTTGGCTTCCACTTTCAAATACTACTCTTTCCTTTTGTCCGTCAAATTGTTTGACAAAGCAAGAGGAAAGGCGCGCTCAAGTCACAGGTGATTCCAATAGGAACTTCTATGATCACAGCTATTATTCCTCCAACGGGAAATCAATTCAGTTAGCCGATTGTTGAAAGCTTTTGAAATTCCTTTACTACAGAAAGTGATCTTTCGGCCATTGAGCAAGAGCAGAAAGTCTTCAAGCCAAGCATGAGTAGAAAGCTTCGATGCATTGGAAGTTCTTTTCACTGCAAGTTCTCTTACATCTAGTAAGCCAGCGGACGGGACGGTTTCCACAAATTCTACTAAGAAACTTTTGTCGACCACTCATTGGAATTCGGGCCCGAAAGCGTCTTCCGAAGCACCTCATCTTGAGAGCTACACAAATGCAGGAAGAGACAGATCTGGGATGAGAGGTGGTAAATGGGTTGGGGCCAAGAATTCCTATAAGGCGCTAGGCCGCATCGATCAAGGAGGAGCAGCCGAGGAAACTTTCTAAAGGCGCTAGAAAAATTCATGCTTGTGCGGCGACCCTCACCTGGATATGCTTGATGGAATGACCGATGCATCGAGGTCACTCGGAACGACCTTCTCTACTGTACTCCCCAACCGCACCACCTGGGAAAGAAGACAAGATCGAATCGGAAAGCACTGTCTCGTGCTCGTCTCGTTGAATCAAAAGAGATCTTTCCTATTCTCATGAGAAAGCATTCTGAATCGGCATGAACAACAGCCCCCCGTAAAAGCATCAACAGGAAAAGCAGTTCAGCAATACAATGGAAGCCAAATTGGCTCCGAACGGAAGGAGAACGGTACGACCGGGGACGGGGAAGCCTGCCTAGCAAAGCCAAGCCGTATAAAGGCGAGCAGCCCTTATAGCAATAGCAAACGGCCTACTTATATCCCTTTCTTCGGGGACTTCAACGGGCCTGACAAGCTCATCAAATGATTCGCCTTTGCCGAAGAACAACGGATTGAACAGGACAACCGGGAAGGGAAGCCTGACATAGTCGATATTGATTTGAACAAAGGAACTGGTACCAGAAACCAAACCAAATTCCAAATGGAACAGATGACCCGTAAATCAGACGAAAATCTCATTCCTAATTCCATTCTCTAAGACGAACTAAAGGAATGTCTCTATCAATCTCCTGGCCCTTGCTTAACTCCTTGTTCCGTTATCTAGGTATCCCGGTCTCCTAGTCTCGTCCCTTGTTAGTGCAAGAAAAAGAAGTGAGTTTGCTTACCTCTTCTGGTAGCAAGCGCTCTTTGTCAACAACCTCTTTAGTAATGGAATCGGTTCTTCGTTCTCTATCCTATCTCATTTTTGAATTCATTGGTTCATCTTCAGGTTCTGACTGGGCCTTCCCTTCCTTTTAGTTTGAGTCCGCCTCTATTATGAAGTAGTTGTTTCCTAGCCTCCGTCTGTCCTGATATTGAGGCAAGCCCACCCCTACATTGAGGTAATCCCGATTGTCTGACTGATTCTCTTCCCGAAACAAGAAAGAATTTCTTTCACTACACTAAATAGGAAGTGACATTTGTAGCAGTCCAAGAATTGATCTATCCCCGAGGTCACTCTCAAGAGTACGACCGGAGGCCCATCTTCTTACTTCACGAGTTTGTGTCGCATAATGTGCCCTTCTTCCTGTGCCAAAGGAGAAAGGAATGCTTTTCTTTGGAATCAGGACAACGTATAGTTCCGCTTTTTGCTCTTTTGCAAGAATGCCTTTAGTAGACAACCAACGATTGAATTCAAAATCCAGGACAGCTATACCGATGTGTCAACGTCAACGGTACTTCTCTGATCTGATCGAGAATCATTCTCCAACCTGCTTTTAGTCAGGAATCTCGTAATTCCTTTCCCAATCCTGTTCCCAGGGCAGCGCTCAGTAGCAACCTCTCTTTGCAACCGGGGTCTTGCTTTGCTTTCCTATGCACCCATTTCTTTTGCTCGATGGGATATTCAGAATAAGCAGCAGCCTCAGATGAGGAGATGGCCAAAGAAAGAGACTCAACCTGGTGATGCCAAAACAAGAACACACGAGCACATGACTAAGAGGGAGAAGGGCCTTAAACATAGAAAATGTTTTCGCCTAAGGAGGAATTACAAGAACAAGACTTTTTAGACTTTGGTCATATTACAAACTGCAGACGATGATGGATACTAAGACAACTGGGATTCAAAGAAGGATTCACAAATTTATGGATGGAATTGGCTGTTGAAACAGTAATAGCAGGAATAGTCATCGAATCACCGACAATGCTAGAAGCAGCCGAAGTCGTTGCATTAGTGGCATGAGTAATCTCAACTGGAGCAGGGAAACTAGAAGGAAGTGGTGAGAAAACTGCCATAGTAGGAGCTGCCGGCGGAGGAGTCACAGGGGTGACACGCTCCTCAGTACGCACCACAGGGATGAAAACCATATCATCATAAGAAGTGCCATTAGTAGAACCTGGAGACTGGATAATAGAAAACGGAAATGAGAATTCATCAAAGATCACATGCCTGGAGATGAAAACACGGCCTGAAGAGGGATCGAAACAGCGAGACCGGTTGGGGCTATAACCCAAAAATACACATTGGCGAGAACGAGGTTCCAGCTTGTGAGCGGTATAGGGTGCTAAGTGGGGATAGCACGCACACCCGAATGGTCGTAGGGCCTTGTAATCTGGTATACGACCAACTTCACTTCAAAAGGAGAATGCCATCCCACAACCGGTTTATCAAAAACACAGAAGTGCAAATAGCTTCTGCCCAAAAAGAAAGAGGTACAGAGGATGCAATCATTCACGTACGGCCCCTCTCAGAAATATGGCGGTGTTTACGTTCAACCAAACCATTCTGCTGTGGTGTCTTTGGACAAGAAAAACGATGGTGAATCCCCTTTTCATCACAAAGACTGCGAAAACTAGAGTTATCAGATTCCCGACCACCATCACTCTGAAAGATCTTGAGTGTCATACCACAAGAAATGGATTTTCCACAAAAGCCATAAACCGAGTGAAACAAACTGAATTTTTATGTCGCATAAATAGAAATGTTCGAGGATAGTAACAGATTCATTCCTAAAAAATCCCTTATTTATTTGATTCGTCAAAGGCGCGTATATCGCGCTTATCTTGAGCCCTTTTGAGCTAAACAACGCCTACCCTTACCCTTACCCCTTGCTTTCTATCGATATGGGCCAGTAGATTCCAGGTGTAAATCAAACTCAGAAAGCGCCCTAATGAACTTTGACTAGCTAGCAGCGCTTTTGGGGCCATAACTACAGGGCAAACCGTGGAGAGGCAAACCTGAACTTACCGCAGCTCAATGAGGTACCAATCCAGTCAGACTACCACCCACAAACCAAACTTAGGGGAGGACTTCTGGGGTCGACCCATCTAGTCGATCGGGAAGGGCGATGAGAGGAACAGAAGGTCGAATCCACGCTCCACTTCAAGGTCTCTGAGCGGAAGAGAGGGAATAGTTGGCTTATAGGTGCCCAGGCCGGGACATCATTCGTTTCTCCTCCTCTAGCTGCTGGTGAGGGGCAATCGACCGATCCCTGGAACCACATTTGTTGATACGTATATGGATAGATAGATAGCGACTCTTCCTCTCGATGACGAGGGACGGAAAGAGAATCAGCTTTCATCGGAATATCCGATTCAAAGGCAAGAGACGAAGAGACAAGAAGTTCATTTCTGGGTCACAGAAAGGATCGGATCGAAGGGAGAACCCCCCATCCTAATCTGTCATTGAACCAGCAGTCGAAGACAGGCTAGCTTCTTCCATTTCACTATCCGGCCAATCAAGCAGAAGGTTGTTAAGTCAGTTCGGAAGAAACGGTGAAGTCAGTTGGTCCCGGGGCTTCTACAACCATATTGAGGAAGGAGACTAAAAAAAGGGTCAGATTCATATGCTTAGGGAAGTTCCGGTCAAGTCACTATCAATCCATCCAGTAGAGAATTCAACCAAGCAGGGCAGGTCAGTTGGCTCCATTCCAGACGTTTATCCAACCAAGTCCCCAGAAGGAGCTTAAAGACAGACATTGGTATGCGGGTTCATCTCTTTCTCTAAAGGTTTTCAATAAAAAACACAGCAAGGCAAGTAAGATTTTGATCCCAACATCAATGTGAAACGAAACCACGAGCTACTCCCGAAAATGCTCAAAGGTGGGGATCTCAATAGACCTTGTTACTCATTCCGTGGGTGTGGGACTAGTGCAATCATTCCCTTCTTCACAGCACCTTCTTCTTATTCATCACCAGGAGTTTCTTCACCAAGAGTTTCTTATTTCACAACCTAAAGCCCTTTACGACAGGCGCTTTCTACCAGCTCGGCTCTTTCGGGTATCTAGCTTACGCCTGGACCAAGGATTGCTCTTGCCTCTATAGAGGAACTAGCATAACAGACATGACTTAGACAAGCAAGACAACTCTGAATCACTCGTCCTCTTGACTACAAAGCAGCTCTCTGAAATGGCTATCCTGACGGGAATCATCGGCTGATGAAGAAAAGGTTGGCTTACCTGTGCTCTTCCTCTTAAGAAAGCGTAATCTGACCTGACTAGAGTATGGGTGCAGGAGGAAGAAACCTACAGACGATCTTTCATACCGGTTCCCCAAAGTGTGATTTTGGTTCCAGGCCCGTGGAGATCACGAGATTACCTAAATCTTTTCTCGGTGCGAAGAATAGCTATGTTTCGTGAATCTCTTTCTCTTCCTATTCATTCGTATCTGAAGTATGTCACTTCTGGATAGCTAGATTCGATATCTATCTTTCCGGCTTAGCCGAACTCCTCACCTGGGGTGACTGAAGGATATTCTGATTCAAGCTCTGAACCAAAGCTCATTCTTTTCTATATTGTACCCTCATCGACATCTCCTTACGCTGATTCGGGTCGTGAACAAGAGCTGAAACACGTTCAAGCTCAAAGCTACTGGTTCTGTCATACTCTATGATATGATATTTCTTTCTACTCTCGAGTTACTGGCTTTCTAAAGGGTAGTGGTAGGTACAGTCTCAGTACCACTGAAAGTGCGATAGTCCTTCAAGCAAGGGACTTGGGCAAAGCCATCGAGACTATATCCATCACCAACGAAGCCAGAATGTCAGTAGGAGAACCCTGGGTTAAGTAATCGTGGCGTGGTAGAATGTCTGCATAGCCTGGTCTCTTCGTTCAGTGCAAATGACTGCTACGCACCTCTCCTTTGAGTCTATAGATTCAACAATTCTAAACTACTTTCATTGAAGTAGAGAAATGCTTTTCTTACTTTTCCCATGGGTGGATGAAAAGTTTCAGATGGAAATGTGACTTCACTAAGGGAAATCATGTTTCTTACTTTTCCCATGGGTGGATGAAAAGTTTCAGATGGAAATGTGACTTCACTAAAAATCATGTTTCTTACTTTTGACCATGGGTGGATGAAAAGTTTTTTCTTCTCTTTTCTTATTCAAATAGAAGAAAAAGAGCAGCTCTAGTAGAGTAGTGGCATGGTCATCTTCTCATCTCAGAATAGATCGATCCCCCTGGTTCAAGGGCTTTATTGGCTGTTTAGGTCCCGGACCTGACGGCTATTAGTGGTAGAATGAGATTCTGACAATCTTTTTTCAAAAAGAGAAAACAGTCGAGTCCGGCCTGAGACTTTTCCCGAATGAAGAGAAATTGCTGGCGCACCTGCCCTTTGCCTTACATAGCTCGGCTACAAAACGCTACGCGCCTCGGATAGAAACACTGACCATTTCATTTTGCGATCCGTCCGTCCGGATAGAGTTGGCCAAGACATGATGTACTTGAGGGGTCTGCCCTGGAGATCAACTTTCTTGTGTGTTCTAACTGATAATGCCTAAGCTTTTGTTTGTAAGGCGAACATGAGAGCTAGACATGTTTTTTCTATGGGAATGTACTTTCATTCTACTCTAACTAGGTCTGACTCAAGTAGTCAAGTTTAGTATAGTGCGTTCTCCTTCCCTTGTTCATTGCGCTGGGCAAGGAGAGCACCCAAGGAATCGTCTAACATTGTGATATATAACAGCAGTTGCTTGCCTTTTTTTTTCTTTTTTGTTTGCTTTGCACCTTGTTGATTCTGCCTAAATTCAAACGTTGGTTGTTTCAACCAGATCTCTCTACGTAAGATTAGTATCAGAGCTTAGGTTCACAACCGTGGTGGAGAGCTTCGATGAAGGAAGATTGGAAAATGCTAAGTCTGGGATGACTTGAGAAATTAGAGATGGCACTCTAATTATTTCCATGTTGTCAACCGCCGATACTAGCATTCATGGCCTCTTTCTCATCCAGGGGATGCGGAGCAAGTTTGAGAAAAAAAATGCATTTCGAGACGTGGAGACTGGTACATACAGAACCAGATGCCTGTGTCAGATGCGGAAGCCGAGTAAGCCACGTCTTCATCCCAGATGGCTAACTTATGCATTCGCCCCTGTCATTATGGGGGAGTTATATCATGTTGCTAAGGATTGGCACGAAAAGCCTACTTGCAAAAGCATTGCTTAAGGCAGCTAGAAGGATGAAGAAATGGGCGGTTCCAAAACTCCGGGAGGTCCTTGGCTTAACAGCCCGGATATCTCAACACTTCGCATTCGAATAGGGGATGAACAACTAATGCTTGCTTCAAGGTCGACCGGGTATCCGATACATCTTCTCTTGAATCTTCGATTTCAGCGAGGTAGGGACCAAAGCCAAGTTCCCTGTTTTCACTGGCTCCGATGAACGGAAGGCCATAAGCAGTTCCAACATCTTCTGAGGTCGAGTCGTCTTCTATGAATCTTCCATCTCCGGATCTCAATTACAGCCGCTCTTCAGAAGCAAGAGTCTCTGTTGAGGAAAGAAGGCACTAGTGGAAGGACGAGGGCAAGTCCCCATTTTTGCAGACGCAACTCCGGTGACTTTGGCCCGCAACCGACATCAACTCTTTCGTATAGAAAGCTGAGTGGATCAGCCGCTTCTGCATAAGCTGAATTCTCATACTGCGGGGAGGCAGGTCCGGGTTTTCTGCCACACTTTCTGAGCTTTCCTGCTCGCTTTCTGACACCTTTACCCGAGCACTGTGACGCAGTCGGTCAAGTACAGGCTTTCCTGAATATGAGCTCTTCTTATTCTTTCTCAATGTCGTGTCGACCTGAAGGAGCCACCCTCCCCCTCGCAAACCTCCACCCGCAGACCAAGACTCCAACCGAAGCACAGACCTGGGAATTGGTAGTCGGAGAATCGGTACATCGATCTGAATTGAATAACTGGCACGCGATCTGAGAAAACCCCCTTTTCTAAATTAGAGTAGTCTTGGATCCGCCCGCCCCTGAAGGGAACTTTATGCTCAAGCTCTGTTAGGTTCTTAGTAGCAGTCGGCGACCTTGTCAGCCTAGCTGTTCGCGTGCTTTGCTTGGTTTGCGCAGCTAACGCTACTATAGAAAAGAAAGGCCTGCCCGCTTTAATAGCTTGTGCCGCTTGGCCCGTCATTCCCGGGTGGCCGCCTATTCTTAGGTTCAAGCTGAGCCGTCTTAGCACGTCATGCTTGATTCGCAGGGACCCAGCTCTTTCCCAGTTCGTATGTTCTTTGCTCCGCACCTCTCAAAGCTTCTCCTTCCAATTCCGCTCGCTTGATCGAAGAAGGTCTGGGATCCACACCGACGCGACTACTAATTCAAAGGCATGCTCATCCTCGCACCTGACCAGCAAAATGACGTATAGTAGAGTCAGAGCTGTGACCCGAACCGCATCAAAGAAGGTAGTGTCTTCTGCATTGCACTAAAGAAAAAGTTGGTGGAAACCGATTTCCGACAAACCGACAAAAGTCTCTCGAAGAGAGCAGAGCAGTCAAAGAATGGAAATTCCATGGACTCTCCCCTCAAGGAGACGGATTTTTCATCCCCAGGTTCCCCTATGTCGATTGATTCGGAAATGACTTCCAATGTTGTTTCTTGATCGTTTGAGGGCGGAAAGCAGTCAAACCTTGCCGGACTCTCCCAGAATCAGAATTCAGAATTCTGCCAGGCGGTGATTGGAGAAGAGGCGGTGCACGACCCTCTTTCTCTAAAGGTAAAGGAGGTCTTCTCCGATCTGCTTCTGCATGGTTGGGAGGAAGCAGAAGAAATCTGTGCGTCTTTGAAGAGGACGCCGTGGCCAAGTTACGAGGAAGCCGATAGAACTTCGGTTTCTTTTCGCATTTGTTCTCGAGAAGCACCTAGACCACCCATTTTCTTTTTTTTTTTTTTTTAGATTCAGCTTTTTTCAGGTTTGGCTCGAGAGGACCGTAGTGGGATCGCTGGCTTGGTGAGTTATCCGTTGGTTTGCTTGTTGCTTCCTTTCAAAGGGGAAGGAGAGAGGTGAGGAGGGCTCCTTCAAACTAATGGAATTAGGCCGGCGTCGAGAAAGATTTGACATTCCCTAAGTAACTCTGTGCTCCAGACGGGGGAAATGAAAACAGAATTCGTTCTCTCTCCTCCCTCCCACATGTTCAATCTTTTTTTAGCTGTTTCCCCAGAGATCTTTCTCATTAACGCAACCTTCATTTTGCTCATTCATGGAGTTTTCTTTAGTACCTCTAAGAAAGATGATTATCCACCGTTAGTCAGTAATGTGGGTTGGCTTGGATTACTTAGTGTTGTGCGCCTAGGAGGGCAGCGCGCTTGGGGATGCGGAGGAGCTATGATCACCAAGCTCCCTAACCTAATGCGGCCGGACCGCAGGGAACCCGTAGCATGGGGGGACGTCCTAATCCTTTTGCCGCCGCAAGGCTGGCTAATCGTACGCAGCAGGAGCAAGGGAACTCCCCTGGTTCTGGAAGGCACATGAGTCCGAACGCTATGTTGAATGTGCGACCGACACTACACTACGTAGGTACCTGTGCAGGTGAGGCGTCGGTCGGTCCTAGAAACGGCGGCAGCGGCGCGAGGAGTTCACGACCGGAACCGGACGTGCTGCAACCTAGGGATCACCAGGCAGCAGCTCTTTCGCTCTATAGGGATATCGGGGGGCATAGCACAATTCTTCTTGTTTTTGGGTTGGTTTGCCCAGGTGACTGATCCTGCCATAATGTACTCCTACCTATTCTATTGCACCGGCAACCGAAGTCGAACCTACATATGATGATCTACATGCATTAAGGGAGGAAAGAAACAGTGGTAGATGATAATGAGAATGGGTGTCGCGTCTGGACGGGTGGGCTTGATCGAGTCAAGCCAAAGACGCCCCAAGACAAGATACAACTGTAGGGAAGGGGACATGATCACTAGAACCTGGCTGGATCCGGGCTGGGATAGTGGCACCCATGTCTAACCAGTTCCAAAGAGTCATGCTGGAGGGAGCATCCCACTTAGTGATCGGTCCGCTAGTTCACGCAAATCTGAAGAAGTTATCATGGATGAGCCACATGCAGGGAAACTTGCACGTGTGGTTCTGGCCGGGCTTTCCTTCGGTTCGGTATCTAATAACCTTGCTTCTGCTTCGCTCCTCTCTAACTATTGCCCATTTCTTCTGGAATCATTTTTTGAGGAAGGACAATTTGACATATTTCTGCCAAATCCTTCCATTATTAAGTACGGCTGGTACCATTTCTATGTGTTTCGATTTTTCCGAACAATTTGATGCTTCTGAATCCATTGTATTAATTCCACTTCCGACTCATAGTATGCTCTTAATGATCTCGGCTCATGATTCAATTACCATGTATTTAGCTATTGAGCCTCAAAGTTTATGTTTTTATGTTATTGCAGCATCAAAAAGAAAGTCTGAATTTTCCACAGAAGCTAGCTCAAAATATTTGATCTTAGGTGTATTTTTCTCTAGAATATTATTCTTCGGGTGTAACCAAACTACTATCGATCCACTTTTTGAAACTTATTTCTATTTCTAGACTTGTAGATAAAGAGAAAATAGATTGAGTTTTCTATCTAGGGCAATTGATCTACTTCCCCCTGCCGGCTGTGTCTCGATCCCGAAAGATGCGGGAGACGGGGTCCTATGGGGATTCCCCTTGGTCTAATTCCACGACGGAGAGTCGGCGTGGCGTAAAGTGAAGATTGGGGGGAGTAGAGCGAAATCCCCGTCTGGGGTATTCCGAAGGTGTAACCTAGGCAACGAAAAAGGGGCCCGAGACTTCAACTAGAGGAGCGACCTGTTGGTTCACCAAACCCCGACCCAGCGTCACACGTTCTCCAGGTCCGAAGGGATCCAGTGCCCAACTACCGACTCCTCCCGGAATTGCGTTATCGGAGCCGAGCCAGGAATAGCCGTTAGTGGACACCTACCACTTTTCACCGGTGAGAGAGGCCCTCTTTAAGACTTTCAGAAAAGATGTTCACAGGGGACAGAAAGACTCGGTCATAGGAACTTAGACCACCTACGCGCTGGTAAACGAAAACCACCTCGACTGGATCTACCGAACGAATCAGGCCGCCCCGTCGAAAGAATGAACACGCCAAAAGGGCCACCAGCTTTCCCCCCCAAAAAGGGGAGATCCGCAGCTTACTGCTCACGGAAACATCCGATCTTATGGTAAAGTCGTCTGCGTATCTTTCTGATCTCCTTCTATTCATCATCTTTTTGGCTTTGCCCAAGTTGACTAAAAAAGGGGAAGAGAAGAATGGAATCAGTTCAAAAAAAATAGTAGAATTGTACCGCTTCTTTGAACCATTCGCTATCTCTCGATTCCTATAGATAGATTAGAAGAATCTATCTATATCCGGAGGTGAATCAGGGAGCCCCTCACCGGGTGTCTATGAGGGCATTTTGGGTCTTCATTCCCTTTCTTTTCACTATCATCTTAGTGATCCATTTGTGAATAATACTGGTTGTACCCACTTTCAGGAGCGAGTTGCTTTCTTTGGTACATTACCAGATCTTATTGTAGATCTTTTCATGTCACTGGTCTAGGATGACACCTAGCCAGCATGTTGATCTGGGGAAGAGGAGGAATCTGTGATCAATACGGCATTGAACTTCCTAAGCTAGAGCTGAGTACAGAAGGCTAGAAGATCACAAAGAAGACTCTAGTCAAAGGAAAAAAGGTCACTGAAAAGAAAAATCCTCTACACCACACCACAAAGGGAGAATAGAAGAGAACCAAGAAAAGGTTCAAAATGCTTGAACTGCAAGAAAGAAGGACACTTCTCAAAAGACTGCAAGTCCAAAAGAGTCACTCAAGTGCACTTTGAAGACGAAGCTGAAGCTTGCTTGTCTCCAGCAGAGTGTGATTGCACCAAAAAAGACGAAGTAAGCTATGCAAAAAAGAAAAAACAAGTCACCAAATTATTCGGGTCCATGGGTCCATGGAGCACATGCACATTCAAGAGGTAGCAGAAATGCTACATGCAAGGTAAACTCATCTTCCTAAAGGCTGCTCAAGAGGAATTTCATTATTCAGTCGATCAATCAATCGGAGTACCTCTTACCAAGAATGGAGGATGTTGGCACTTCACTTGATGTAGCCCTATTTTTCCAACCCATAACTAGAGAGTTCTTTTGGAAAAGAAGACATATAGTATATTTCTATTCATTTAGATTGACTTAGTATGAATATGAAAACCCGAGTACCGTTGATCTTCAATGAATCCACCCACCGCCTTTCCTTAATATGACATTTTGTGAACCGCCAGTTCGGCTCTTCTTTTTAGTTAGACTATCGCCTTTCCTAGAACTAGAGAGAAGTACCTATCTTGCTTGTGAATTGATTCTATTCCAAATCAAAGATAGTCGATCATGAAGAAGTCCCGTGTCCTTTTTTCACTTCCATTTCAATGAATCAATGTCACTTCTGTATAAGAGACAAGACGACATTCACATACGATAGTACAAAAAAGAGCTTAGTAGTTCCACTTTCTAGTTCCAAAGGAGAATAATGAGAGCTCAAAGAATCATAACTCGGGTCAATCCAAAAAAAGAACTAGCATAGCAAAAGGAAAGTTTAGCCTAGAGGAGAAGAGAATAGAAAAGAGAAAGATATCATCATAGTTCTCCCCCAGAAAATCCAATAAAATAGTTGTTTACCATCTTCAACTTGAAAGAAAGGGGTTTGGTTTTCTACTTTTTGGTTCGCGAAACTAGGATTCTTTTAGGTTTCATCCCCAACTCATTTCGTCACATGTTCTTGGTTTGGCAGACTTGAAAAAATTTTTGCTATACCGAGTGAGTGGGTCTGCTGGGATTTCAACCCCCTTTTCAAAAAAGTTTCGTATATAGTCATGACTCTGGATTGACCATCCAAACCCTACTTATACCTACTTTGAGAAGTAGGAGAAAAAAACTCTAAAGGCTCTTTATGTCAAAAAAGTTCTAGAACTTCAACTGACTTGAGGACTGCTTAGAATCAAAAATGGGATAGAAAGAATGAGCTACTAACTCATATTCCACTTTGCAAAAACAGACTATGGAAGCTGCTTCTTGGATCTTTTTGGAGTCCTTTCCACGTTTTAGAAAAACGAAATCTATGGTTTTTGGTTCAATTCTCCTGTCCTCCATTCTTTGAATGCCTTCATGGAAGAGCTTTACTTTAGAGTAAGCAAGGCTAGTGAGACCTAGTGAAATCCTAAAAAAAAAGGGGGGGAAATGCCAGTTGTGAGCGCAGAAACTTCTTTGAATACTTGACTTCCTGCCATCAGCCTATCCTAGGACTGACTTCTAGACAAACAAACAAAGCCCATAGGATAGGCCAAGTATCCGTTCATTCCCGATTCCTACAACAGATTTAGGCTATCTAAACCCAAATTACTCAAATGAATCTTTTCTAGGGAACGAGCGAAAGAAGTCATTGTTCTGAATTAGAAAAATCTAGTTAGCTATTGCTGCTTATTCCCAATCCATTTTTATGGATATTCACACCTGAGCCGCGCCACCATATAGAAGGGTATATCTCACCATAACACCGTCAATCTCAACACTTTTTTTTTCCGTACCTCACCTCATGTCAGAGACAGCTCAGCGAATGAAAAGGGGAAATGGGCGAAGATGGAGAGCGCTTCAGCAGAGCACTCAAGCAATGGTGAATAGCGCCATACAAACCCAAAGCAAAGGGGAGGAACATAACGAGACTTCTCATCTTGCTTCTCAACTTCTCTTTCTCATTTAGAAAGCCTTAGGGTTCATAATCCTACTCCATTCTCAAATCAAGCCACATTCGAAATGGAATCGTTTCTAGAGGGACGACCTTACCTAAGGTAAGAGGTTGAACCGGATTACATTGTCCAGCGAAACTTGAACATGGGGAATCGCCTGAATGCAGCGCTTCCAAGAAGCTAGATCTATATTGAGAATCAGTTCCAGAACGAGAGAATCAGTGGCAGGTGGCCTGGTAGGAGTGAACCGAACCTCAAAGTTTGGTTAAGGGTGTAACAGGTTCCCAAAGTCTTCTCCAGCTTTCCGGCTCAGACATCTAGACTGCGCTGCGTCTCCTAGTCCTCTCACGCTCCCATATTCATTTCCTCGTCGCTCCCTCTATAGATTCATTCAGGAAAAAACACCGTTCTTATGTTTCGAGCAAGTCTAAGGAAGGGATAAGGAAAGGGTGTCACCCGGGAAAAGGATACTCCTGGTCCTGTCCTACTATGATAGGCGTGTTGGCCTTTTGTCGATAGATTGACAAAATGAAGCCAGTGACTTTTGGTTCTTTACTAAGAAGTCAGGCGAAAAGGGGACTCAATAAGTTCGTCAGCATAAACACCTTCACTCATGTTAGTCATGGCTCAGCTCTTCTCTGAAGGTAGAGGAGAATGGCCTAAGAGCAGGGAGTCCATCAAAGTGCTTTCTAGGTAGTCTAAAAAAACTCGTAGCTCGCCTCCTTACCACCAACCTATTTGATTGATCGAGAGGTTTATTTTTTTCCAGTTAGAAGAGTTATCCCTGAAGCTGAAACGTAGGATCGCATAACCTCCTCGGAACGGAATGTCTCTTTTTCTTTTTCTGCCCGGTCAGAGTAGCTCGTACTGGAATCTTAGCCCATATACATATCCAATCAACCTTAGTCCTGAATCGCCATATAGAAAGGTAAGAAAGACATCAAACTGATCCCCGTCTAAATAAAGAACAACAAGCATGAAATTACATAAGAAAACTAGAGCCTTTTCTCTCACTTCAGTTCTTTCTGACTCCTATTTTCAATAGATACGTTCTGCTTCCGCCTGCTGTTTTGGATTTGGTACGTGGTGGAGTCCCGTCCCGGCGGCGCCCTTCCCTTCTCAAACATCCTGAAAAGAAAAAAGAAGAAAGTAGGATAGGACGGAGCCTTGCCCTTTGTGAAATTCGGACTTCCTCTAAGCCGTAGCGTTCATAGTTGCGATATCCCATAGAGTCTAAGAAAACCCCAAAAAGACTCTATCCCTTTTGATTATGCTAGGGCAGTCTTGCTAAGTCTAGCACTCTAAAAACTCAAAAAGAGAGAAAGTTTATGGCTGGTAGACTTAGGGCAAGTTCCACTGCCTCATTTTTCTCTTTGCTCCGCACCTTTTACCTTTTACGACTGCTTTCGTATTTCCATTGGTGTTATTGAGTCGGGCTTGTAATTGGAATGGAAGCAGAGGAGGGCCTCCAACCAAAAGGCAAGCAAGCTACTGCCTTCCTCGGAAGTCCTTCTCTATTTTCTGTTAGGAACGAAGAAGGTGAGTGAGGGTACGAGTCAGGGGCTTTTTTCTTCTTCTTCTTTAGACTTCATAAAAGAAAGACTGGATTCTGGATTGGAGAATGAATCATTACCACATTCAAGTGCTTCGCTGAGTGAATATGGTTTAGAATCCTTTCAGTCTCTTTCTATACGAAATTACTTCCTTTGTTTCTTTCTCTACGCAATTTCATATTTAACAATCACTCCCAATCAAGTTTGTTGTTTGTTTATGATAAGCCACCAATAGAGCCTAGCGAGGACGGACCAAATGGTCTAGCGAAGTTCGCTGGTGTAAGTACTTCTCAACTTTACACAGCTTTTCAGGAGAGAATAATTGAAAGGTGAGTTATGTATGCCCATTTTGTATCAACTTCCAATCAACATAGCCCATTTTGTAGAAACTTCTAATCAACATAGCCCATTTTGTAGAAACTGTATCTGGATTTTGTAGAAACAAAAGAGAAACAACATCATGATACAAAATCTAGATTGGGTGGATGTTCAGTCAAGCTACTTCTTTCAGTCAAGCCTTTACTTTCTTTTGATTCTATTGATAGAGTGAGATTGATCTAGTTCCGGATACTTAAGCAACAGCCTAGCGACCTGAAAAGAAATAGAAGAGGTGCTAGATGAATGGTTGGATAGTTTGCCATGCAAATGAATGAGTATGCCAGCGTGAAAGGTCTTATGCCAACCCATCCATTACAATTCCATTCGGATAGAGAACTGCATCATTCTTTCTAGTATGTCATATATCCCTTTCTAACTTGGTTCAGCCTTCTTTCTTCTATATGATCAAATGCAGTGGGAGAGCGATCTAGCGCCTTCTCCAATTTGAGCCCATGGTTCAAAAAATGATGGTTTTCGCTTCCGATGAGTGATTGACCTCGGGAAATAGATAACGTAACTCCGCTCGTTCCCCATCCTATCACTTCCTTTTCTATAGTAATCTATTCTATACTATAGAAAATCTCAGATGAAAATGACTCTATGAAATAGGAAACTCTTCTTTCTTTTGAGAGAGAGAAGAGATGAAAGCTTTGAAAAGAAAGAAGAGTAGCCCTGACTCAGGTAGGAAAAGATTCAAGGGGGGTAGTCCACTACAGCTAGGGTGGAAGGAGGTGAATAAGAGAAAGTTATCTAGGGTTAGGTGGCTTTTAGTTTAGAAAGTAGAAATCTCGAAGATGAAATATGTCATCTTAGGTCATTAGAGGAGCTTCTACTGTGTGTTGAAATTGAAAACTGAAGGTCTTTTTTGACTATACTATACCGGGACACAACTCTTTTTGCGTAATAGAAAGAGGCTTATATACAATGTATATTTTTGAATCAAAAGAGATAGATGTTTCTACATCCCAAAGGAATTCAAAAAAGGACTGTCTGTAGGCAAAATAGAGGTTGCCAATCGCTCCCTGGCTCCCAGTCAACTCTTTTCATTCACTTTAGCAACCGAGATGGCGAAGTCTTTGATCTTTGAGTCGATTCTCATCATGCCAGAACGAACAATCACGTATGTAACGGTACTATAGACATACATTTTCATAGACATTTTGATGGGAAGGAAGGTTTTTTCAGGATAATGAATGCTTCGCCTCAGTCGATATAGCGATCGCAGAAACTCCGCTTTGAAGCTTGAAGATGGCATTTTTGAATGAAAGTGAGATATCCTAATTCTCACCGATCGATCAGATAGGCCTCTCCAGCGGTTTTTCCTGGATGCACTCACGATCGGTATAGTTTGATCGGTATGGTATCCTGCACCTCGTTCATGATCTCTACATTCCACTGTGTCCAGGAGACACGGTCGAAGCACTGCCCTACAAGTAGGTTGCTTCTATCACGACATGCTCGTCCCGGGTCTCTTCCTGGTCTTCAAACGTTAGAAGAAGTCGTGTCCCACATCCTACCACCACGTTAACTAGGGACAATCCTAATCGGTGAAGGAAACCAACTTGAATATGAACTACGATTCAAATTGTATTTATTTTCATATGGAACTTCACTTTTTCCCATTCTTTTTCCCTTTCCAAGAAAAAGAAAGAAGTGTTTTCATATAGATCCACTTCCACTTCCTTCTCATCTCAACAGGAATGCATCAACAAAACTGCCCTTCCATATAGATCGTCGTGGCATGAACTTTGAAAATTCTTCTTGAATTTTTTTTGTCCAGTTAGATTTTATGGTTCCCTCGCCCTCCCACGAATATCTTTCAATAGTGAGTGGGCTTGCTTCCTTTTTAGTGTGCATGAAGGGTCACCCCTCAGAGAAGCCTATAAGAAGAAGTAGCGCTTTAGCTTGCTAAAAGCAATCTGGTACCTACTCTTTAGTTCACTCTTCAGAGCCCCTCAAAAGCAAGGGAGTAGGAACTCTGTGACGGTTATCCCTTCTAGTAAGAGCTCCATAAAGGAATTTCTTCACTAAGAAGTTCCATTTCAATCTCCTTTTCTGCTTAGACTTCACTATCTCGGATGAATGCCCAAGCACACCCCAGTGCCATAATTTGCATGCCTACATCGCCAGGGTGCTCTTCAACAAAGGTGTACCTTAGTCTCTAAAGTAGCGACCAAGGATTCTACTGCATGATAAAGAGATCTGTCAAAAGATCATTCGTCACATGCTTTTTCCGCTTTCCCCTTCCCTCCATTACCCCATTCCCCGTACATATCAAGTCAAGTGCAAATTGAGATATGCGAACCGCTTTTCAAAAAATCTATCGAGTCGACAGTAGAGTAGATTCCTATAGGCTATAACTTAGTAAAGAAGGATCGAGACATAGTATAACAAGAGAAGAAAAGAGCTGGTATTCACCCATCAATCACGTTTTCTGCCACTCGCCATCTCTTTGTCGATTCTGATCATTCAAGTCATAGAAGATGAAAGAAAGTGTAAGATTACTCTAAGTCATGACCGGGATATCTGTGGAAAGGAGGAGTAGAAAAATCCTGGATGGATCAGAAGCCGTAGCCAAGCCCTATGAATCCCCTCAAGAATCAAACTGGCAAAGATGACTCCCCCCGTTCAGAGTCAGTGGTAGGTAGGCCTGGCTCCCTCTACCATCAAAATGCTAGTCCCTCTTCCGATGATGGTTGACCTACGCTTCTTGCTCCCATCTATCCTTTGACTATGAATGAAAGATAGAAGAATCTCAAAAGCACCCTGTCTGAATCATATTCTCTAATTGGAAAGCATTGATTCGGTCGGGCATTTGTCTCTTTGCGTCTCGTTGTCCCCATCCGTTCCTCAAACAGCTGCACGTGTCGGATCTCAGAAACCAAGAAAGAAGTCTTCGAAACCATTGCATTACGCCCGTAGTAAGCTTCCAACTGTGTCAGTATGAGGCGTCAAGCCCCCACCTAAGCATAAGAACCTAGGCTGGAACCCGGTACTGTTGTATCTTGACCTGGGGAATAGGCTCACTATGGCCCCTCAGAAGTGAGCCTTCCAAGGAGTCCTTCCTTTTTTATTAGCAGACATTGCAGAAAGAAAAGTACTCCGAGTGCGATGAACACAGGCATCAGAACCCTCCTCTGCACCGTCAAAAAAAAAGAGTTCCGTTTCCCAGCTTCGGGGAAGGTCAAGCAAAGGGATGGACAAACGGTTTTGAGTAAAGCCTACTCACTCTATCTATTGAAGCAAAGGGCATAAAAAGGAAAGTTCAAGCTCCGGGTCGGATTTGCGAATTCTCCGAATCGAAAACCTTTCCAAGGAGGCTCGAGAGGACTTTGCTTGCGCGTGGAGAGAAGAGTCCGATATCCAGAAGAACTAGCGCTTCCTACCCGACTTTTTTGTTTTTTTCATTGTTATGACATTTCTCATTCTAAGAAATTTCAACAGGTTGTTTAGACAAGACAGAAGAAAAAGAAGTCAAAGTTTTCTTTCCTTTTTTATTCAAAGTAGATGATTCAGGAACAGACTCAACAGATACAGGAAATATTGCATCGACAGGGACAGGTATAGCATCAACGGGGACAGTAACAGACGACTCTCCAGAGGGCCTTGAGAGATTTATAGGCCTCTCACTACGGCGTTTCTTAGGTAAAGGATAATAAGAAAAATCTTGGAGAACTTGGCGACTGGTAGAAATGATCTGAGTAACTCACTGTTGCCCAGCAACAGGTTCTTTTACCAATCATAGATTCAACCACTTCTTGAATTTTTCTAGTTCAAACTCGATCGAGAAGTGTCTTGGGTTACACGAACGACAGGACGCGTAGGATAAGGAGCTAAATCAACATCAGCGTTCTCTTCAGCGAGAACTTCAAACTTCTTGGTCATAACAGGGATGCCAGAAACAGTCGAAGGGGCAATTCTTGGCTGTTGTTTCTTTTGATACAGAAAGCCTATGTGATAAGAATCACTAAATAACCAAAGACTTAACAAGGAGTACGATGGGCTCAAGAGGGTAAGTGGGTAAGGGAAAGAAGTGAAGGAAAAGGTAGAAACAGCCTGAGTCTGGATTTCATGGATCCGTCATCCCAGGCTATCAAGCTCAAGGTCATTTAGCTTAGGAAGGTAGTCGACCCAACCCAGCTGTGAGATGCTTTGTCAGCAACCATGAATTGCATCTTTCAAAGTTTCTCTCATGACCTCGAACCAAGGAAGGAAAACTCAAGATATCCTAGACAGACGATTTCTGCAGAAAGGCTGGAAAGATGCAGGACTTGCAATCTCCACATAGGTAGAGAAATGCCTACAGAAAGAAAGGAAATGAGATAGCCTAGTTATACGCAACCAGAGCTACTCGACTTTGGACTGACAATCCTGGCTGGGTCAGGCTGCCACTTCCTAGCGTGCTAAGACTCCCTAAACGCAATTCAAACCATGTCTAGAGAAAGCTCTATCCTAAGGAACATGGTATGCAATGCAAGTTCTCTGTCCTTAAGAAGACCTCTAATGCATGCTTTACTTTGACTTGGCCATGTTATGAAAGTGCACCAGCGCTTGGGGGTTTTGATCACTGGCTAGCTTCACCTTATACCTCCTCCAGGAGATATAAGAGAGCAAAAGTCAATTTCTTCAAAGATTTGGCTAGAGAGAGCCTGAATTTTTCACTTTCAAACATTTTCCTAGTTGATTTTCAGGTTTTTTCTCATTTTTGGTAGAAAACATTTGATCCTATGAACCTAACGTCAAATCGTCTATAGCCCAGACAATCACATTACAATAGGAAAAACAGCAATCAAATAGAACGAATAGAAACAACCACTGTGCTGTGATGGCTGTCAAAGAATAGGTAACAGGCCGGTGCAGCTGGGCAATCTGCTTATACATACCCAGAAGAAAAGAAAAAGGAGTAGCCGAGTTCGACTCAACAAGCTCGGATAATTCAAATAATAAAGAAAGTAGAAGCCCTATGCTCCTGGTCCTTTCTCCTGTTTCAGATTGTACACCTGTTCGTCGGGAATTGGGTCGGGAAACTTTGCTTATACTTTATTGTACATAGAAAATTATTGAAATGCAGTAAAGAGTAAAGAAAATATCCTAAAGCTAAATGGAGCCATCACAGCACATCAGAAACATAGCATCATAGATAAAAAAAAAGACCACTGTCTAAAAGTTTGAAGACCTAAAATGACACAATCATATGATATAGATATATAGATTCCTTATACTATGATTTGGATTGAAAGAAACAAATCATTTGATCAGGAATATGTTCAGTCCTGAAACTAAAGGGATCGTCCCCAACTAAGTTGTGCTGACATAATTTCATGCATATGCAACAATATGAATTGAGATAGTTGAAAACATCAACTATCAGGCTCAAGATTCAAATGTCTGAATGTGGTATAGACACTTGAAGGATTGAAAGGTTCTGGACGAATATCCAGTGTGCGGGACAAGTAGAGACTATCTACTTGGAAAAGGAAAGGTTTGAATACAGGTGTATACTCAAAGCTGGAGGTGTTCGACTACAGTGGGTAGTCAAACTACAGAATGACTGAGCCAGATGTGTTTCACTAAGTCAGGACAGAATTCAACCAAATGTGGTATGGTTGAACTCAGAAGGTTTCCCAAAAAGGAGTGTGCTAAGGAATAGCAAAGTCAAATGAGTATGACCAAATTTTGATAGACCTAACCAATGTGTATGACTAGATCAGGAAGAATATAGTCATAAGAACATGATTAGATCAAAAGAAAAGAGCATAATCAAGTTCAAGATGGACATCCTAATCAAAAGAGTATGATCAGGATATGATAGACAGAAGAGTTCAGTATGATGGAAAAAAGGGATGAAGAGTACAATCAACAAGGACTGATTGTACTGGAAAGAGACTCAACAAAATTGGTCAAATCTCAATATAGCTTAGCTAAGGATGTAACCAAGCTATGGGATCAAGTCGAGATATTCAATCAATTTCATAGAAAGCATGCAGTATGATGCAAACTAGGTAGACCCAATCAGTCTATAGAAATGTTTTTCACAGGTGTAGTGAGAATCAATATCACTTGAACCTAGGCACTAGGGTGAACTATCCTAACATGCTGTGCAGGCTATCCTAGGATTGTGTGTTCCCCTCACCAACAAGCTGGTGAATGTGCTCAGATAATGATGTGTGCCATCTAAATGAAGCCCAAAGTCTTTAACAAGTTGAAATGAAATCAATCAAGTCGGACACTAAGGTGAAGTGCAACCAGATTCTTTACCCTAGAATGTCTACATGCAATGCACATACCCAAGGATGTATGTGTGTGTGCAATGTGTCCTAAGAATTTTGCTGAATTCTAAGAAAATCAAATGAAATTTTCAAAATCTCATTGGAAAGTGACTGAAGTTATTTGAAAAGGCCATATAAGAGGTCAAATCCAAAGTCAACATCACTTTCAGAAAATGAAATTCTTTGTAAATTCAACCAAATTCATGCAAATTTCAGTTTCTTACTCCTAAACATCATAATGCACTCATAGCACATAAATGACTCCTTCAAGCTACCTTCAATTTCTCAATACATTCCAAAAATGGAAATCTTGGTCAACTATTGAAAATAGAAAAGAACTTCACAGAATTCTGAAGAAATGAAAGAAGTAAGATGAAACATTTGGAAACATGCCAAAGTGAGTCAAATGCATAAGGGCAAAATGGTCATTTTCCAAATTATGCAAAATGGAAACCAAGACTTCCTCCTGTCCCTCCTTCGTCTCCTACCTCCAGCCAGCCCTGACATTTTTGGCGGTCACCTGACCCGCCCCCAACCCAATCAGATTTCTCTTCATATATTGCATGAAATCAAGTGAAAAAATTGGGTTCTTTAGAGGACCTTAAGGGAGCTCAAAATTCGAGCTAAATATGGACTCAATATGGCTTCATTATGCAATGATTTGGAGAGGGAGAGGGCTCGGTTTTTGAGAGTTTTCTCACCTTGGGAAGCTTGGGAACTCAGTGGGATGGCTTCTCTGATCCTAGTGAGGCTTGCTGTTCTCCTTCAGGAATGAGCTTGGGGAAGGCTTGAATAGAATGGAAGCTCTTTAGATAGAATTTGGATTGGAACCAAGGTAATCCTATGGTGAATCATACTTAGCTTCCTTCCTTAGCTGCCATCTGTTAGCTGCCATCTGGTGGAGCTGGAGAGTTGCCTAATGTCATTTCACTGAGTTTTGGCAAGTGTACTTCATCCCTATTTGGAGAAATAGAATTGGATAAGTACTTTTGATCTTATCCTTCTTATTTACCTAACTTGACTTGAGTTTTGCTATAGTAACATGGTTCACCATGGTGATTGGCTTATGGGAGTGATTACAGCCAATAAGGATGAAAAGAGAGGTTTTCTCATGGTGAATTACAAGTTATCCTTGGTGAAACTCAAACAATTCCAATGTGTCCTATTTTGACATGTTGAACCTTTTGAGTGAATTGACAGCATAAAGGGTTCAAATGGGTTGAACCAGTTGTGTTTCTAACATCCCAAACTACAATCACTTTCAAGGGTTTTGCGCATTTGGTTAGGCAAATTTCTTTGGAGTTGGGGTTTATGCATGGATTTGAACTATTTGACCTATTTTGGCCAAACCCATGGCCAACCATGATTGGATTTGGTTCAATCATATTTAGAACATTGTAATGAAGCTCCAAATTGGATCAATTCCATGATGAACCCTACTTTAGCTCATTTGACCCATTTTGGTTCAATTGGGTCAAGTTAGGTAAATTGAAGTCTATTGACCTATCCAATGGATCTAATGGGTAATTCTGAATTCCATAAGTTGGTCACATTGGCTCATTTGGGTAAACTGAGGTTCAAGTGACCCATTCTCCCATACAAAATTGGCTTTCACAAGTTTTTCTTAACCTAGGCACACCCTAATAGACTCCCAAATTTCCAATTTTGTTAAGGGTTGAAAGTCAGTAGAATTTCTTTTTCAAAGTTTGGCCAAAGCCAACTATAAGATTTGATGGAAGGAGGATTGGGGTTAGATCAAATTTCACCCACTGATTCTCATGGACAAGCCAATGAGAAGATTGAAGACTTAGGCCAATGTTCACTAGGAAACAGAAAGGCAAAGTATGAAAAGATGTCTACTTGCTAGAGTAACACCTATGAGGAGGAATGAATTCCAATCAGATGACCTCCTATGGTTTTGACTCAGTCCAGAGATATCCTAAGGATAGTCTAAGGACTAGTAGGAAGATTGAAATGATTTGATACATCTTGGCTTAGAGATTCAAACCAACTTTGTCTTAGGCCATGTGAGTGAACCTATACAAAGTGATGGATATTTACATTGTTTATGTCAACAATCAAGAGCTTTATCCAAAACCTCCTAGTAGCTCCCGACTTGGCCTGTTGCACTAGCCTAGTCACCTCTCTAAGGGAAGGGGGTCTTTTCCTTCTTTCTTTTCACCTCGTGAGTCTAGCTCGACAGGTCTAGGATTCCCGTTATCACTAGCCCGAGTGCCCCAGATCCAGTGCAACGTAATATTCCTATGTTGAGTTTGGGAGGACCAGCTTTTCTTTGAAGTCAGCGATCTCACACAATCTCCTGCAAAGTAAAGGTCAAAAGCATAGATTCTTCTATTTCGTGATTCAATACGGAAGAGGAGTACTGCTTCACTCACAGAAGAAGCCTAGATTACTCAAGAAAGAAGGAAAGAGGGTTGTGACTCAAATGGATCATTGAAAGATTGAGTTTGGTTGGTTGAAGACTTGCGGGGGAAAGAAGTATGCCGAGGAAGTAGCTCCAGAGAATGAGCAGTAGGAAGAAAGTCAAGTCTTGGAGCAAGAGGACTCGCATGTATGTGCCCATAGCAAGATGCCCTTCACACTGAAGCATTCCAAAAATGGCATTTCTTCTTAGAGAACTGTACATTTGATGAAGAAGGACCCACAGACATTCCTTCTTGTTCATCTCCACAGAAGTGAAATTGGATAGTGGTGCTACATGGAGTTAGGAAAAAGATGATCTCATGTGGAAGAAGGGCTAGACTGATAGAAGATCTTAAGAGATTGGCACTTGACCTAAGAAGCTTTGAGACTCTTTTGAGAAGTTTGATAAGAGTGACTGACTGACTCCGCTCACTCAGTCTATAACCAACAACCAACGAAATCTCTCTCATTCAACGACTTCTCTTCTATATGTGATGGAAGAATTGAAGAAAGATTCAAAAGGCCTATTTCTTTGACTGTCTCTCATTCTAAGCCAGGTTGAATGACTTGATTCCGATCTTTTCCAGTTTGACTCTTTTCTACAGAAAGAAGAAGCGGAAAGTCATTCATGGTAGGTTTTTTCTAGATTGATTTTGAAAGAGACAGAAAGAGCGAGTCCATGATAAGATATGACCCAACCTCCCAAGTTTTGGATAGATTGTGAATATCCTCGTTCGATAGAGCAATCTTAGATTCTCAATGAAAGAGCTTGTCAACCGAGTTTGACTTGTGGGAGTAGGCAGTGAAGCTTCATGAAGGTAGGATAGAAAGGAATTCGCTAGTTTTGGGCAATGATGGATAGGGAATGCAGGGACTCATTCTAGATAATGCTAGGTGTGTGAACTGACTTCAGACTGGCACATGAAAGAGGCTAAATAATCTCATCACAAACCCTAGAGTGAAATCAATCCATGATAGGATAGCAGCCATGGCAGTCTTGCTTGAAGAGTCAAAGGTGAGAGAGGGAATTCTTCGATCTATTTTAGGCCGAGTACTCAATCAAAGTTGCAAGAGGGGAGAAAGATTTCTACTAACTAAACTGCAGGGCCTATGAGAGTTCAAGCCTTCTTTCCATTCTATACAGGGAATTCAGTTGTGAGAGAGGTCATCTCGGTCTTTGACTTTTCAAAAAATGAGAAGCTACAGCAAAAGGGGTTCACTCCACTCAGGCTATCCCGACTGCAAGAATGAAAAAAAGAGTCAATCTATCTTAGTCAAGGCGCTCGCTCTGCCACAAAACTGGCTAAATAGAAAGAGATGTTTCCAATGAAACCATAGATGTCCACTTCATACTTAGAGTCTGAGATTTCGGCTTGCTTGGGTTCATTCAAGGCATCTTCCTATCTATGAAAGAAAGAAGCTCCTAATTAGGTCCCCAATGAGTTCGAGCTATTTTCTGAGAAAATGTATTCAAAGGAGAAATGCTTGACCGACCTACCTAGAGACATCTCAATCGTGCCATTTGAAAGTAAAAGCTCCATCCAAGAAGGGCAATTTACAATTGACTCTTTCAAGAAAGTCAAATAGATGCGCATCTTAGGTTGTAGATGTTCTTTTCAACTAGTAAGCCTCTCCCAAGTGCTATGGCTTTTTCTACAGTCTATTCCCCAAAGCCCCCTTTCTCCAATGGAAATTCTAGAGGGTTAGAGACGCTCTCCTGGCATTAGCGAAATCAGAGCAGTGGGACTGGGATAGATGAACTATGAATCTTTCTCTAGACTAGCAATTATGCATTGCTCTTTCATGTCGTGCTAGCCCTTGGAAGGCCCTCGTACTCTAATGCCATTGTCATTTTGCTAGATGAGAGAAAGAATCGTAAGCATTAGATAGAGGAGTGAGAAGGGACGAGTTCATACCCAGTCAACATCTTACCCGACAATTCTGTTGGCTTGGTTTCAGTGAGTTCAAGAGATGAGGATGAAGTGAGTTCAGTTTTCTCAGTTGATAAAGAATAGGAATTTCATTCATCAAAAATTGACTTAGATAGAGTAAGAAAAGATGCAGGGATTGAACCCCCATCTGTCTTTGCTGCTTGACTGAAGCTTGACTTTCTGACTTGACTGTTGAACGACTCTGATCTGCAGATGTTTTCCTTCCAAATTTCTTTTCCTATTTCAAAGAGGACTACTTTCAAACTAGTTTTTCTTATGGATTTGACTTGCTTACTAGCACACTCAAAGAGAGGAAGACATATGGCTAAAAAAAGCCTAAAAAAAGATCCAGAAAAGCACTAGTCGAGGCACTGGGAGACTCCATTGGAGGGTTTCCTAATGTTCCACCGAAAATCTAACCTATCAACAGAAAAAAAAGTGGGATAGTCAAGAGCAGCAAATCTATCTTACTAAGGAGCTCCCTAATCCAGCCCAGTCAATAGCCCTTACTAATAGGTATTCCCTATGATGATGTCCTATCTACCCTGACTTTCTTTAGATCCTACGAATGCTTTACATCTGTTTCTATATTCCTTTTGTCTAGAGAGAGGAGTCTAACCTGGTAATCTAACCAGTAGTACTGTTTCATGTCTTATCCTATTTGCAGTTATAGGTCATGTTGGTATATACTTCCATTTAGACTTCCATTGTGAATTTCTCACTTTCAGAATCTCCTTTTTTACTTGTGACAACTGAGTGAATCTTTCTCTTTTCAATAGAATAGGTTAGCCAAGCTAGTAGCAAGCACATGAGAAATCCTGCTTGTGAGAAAGCAAGTTACGATTAGTCTTTCAGAATATGCTGCTACGCACCTATCCTTTGAGTCTATAGATTCAACAATTCTAAACTACTTTCATTGAAGTAGAGAAATGCTTTTTCTTACTTTTTCCCATGGGTGGATGAAAAGTTTCAGATGGAAATGTGACTTCACTAAGGAAATCATGTTTCTTACTTTTCCCATGGGTGGATGAAAAGTTTCAGATGGAAATGTGACTTCACTAAGGGAAATCATGTTTCTTACTTTTTCCCATGGGTGGATGACTTTTTCTATTTTCTTATTCAAATAGAAGAAAAAAGAGCAGCTCCTAGTAGAGTAGTGGCATGGTCGAAGTCTCCTTCAGGCTCAGGCGAATAGATCGATCCCCCTGGTTCAAGGGCTTTATTGGCTGTTTAGGTCCCGGACCTGACGGCTATTAGTGGTAGAATGAGATTCTGACAATCTTTTTTCAAAAAGAGAAAACAGTCGAGTCCGGCCTGAGACTTTTCCCGAATGAAGAGAAATTGCTGGCGCACCTGCCCTTTGCCTTACATAGCTCGGCTACAAAATGCTACGCACCTCGGATAGAAACACTATTTCATTTTGCGATCCGTCCGTCCGGATAGAGTTGGCCAAGACATGATGTACTTGAGGGGTCTGCCCTGGAGATCAACTTTCTTGTGTGTTCTAACTGATAATGCCTAAGCTTTTGTTTGTAAGGCGAACATGAGAGCTAGACATGTTTTTTCTATGGGAATGTACTTTCATTCTGCTCCAACTAGGGTCCGACTCAAGTAGTCAAGTTTAGTATAGTGCGTTCTCCTTCCCTTGTTCATTGCGCTGGGCGAGGAGAGCACCCAAGGAACCGTCTAACGCCGTGATATATAACAGCAGTTGCTTGCCTTTTTTTCTTTTTCGTTTGCTTCGCGCCTTGTGGATTCCGCCTAAATTCAAACGTTGGTTCTTTCAACCAGATCTCTCTGCGTAAGATTGGTATCAGAGCTTAGGTTCGCAACCGTGGTGGAGAGCTTCGACGAAGGAAGATTGGAAAATGCTCAGTCTGGGATGACTTCGGAAATTAGAGATGGCACTCTAATTATTTCCATGTTGTCAACCGCCGATACTAGCATTCATGGCCTCTTTCTCATCCAGGGGATGCGGAGCAAGTTTGAGAAAAAAATGCATTTCGAGACGTGGAGACTGGTACATATAGAACCAGATGCCTGTGTCAGATGCGGAAGCCGAGTAAGCCACATCTTCATCCCAGATGGCTAACTTATGCATTCGCCCTATCATTATGGGGAGTTATATCATGTTGCTAAGGATTGGCACGAAAAGCCTACTTGCAAAAGCATTGCTTAAGGCAGCTAGAAGGATGAAGAAATGGGCGGTTCCAAAACTCCGGGAGGTCCTTGGCTTAACAGCCCGGATATCTCAACACTTCGCATTCGAATAGGGGATGAACAACTAATGCTTGCTTCAAGGTATCCTATACATCTTCTCTTGAATCTTTGATTTCAGTGAGGTAGGGACCAAAGCCAAGTTCCCTATTTTCACTGGCTCGATGAACGGAAGGCCATAGTTCCAACATCTTCAGGTCGAGTCTTCTATGAATCTTCCATCTCCGGATCTCAATTACAGCCGCTCTTCAGAAGCAAGAGTCTCTGTTGAGGAAAGAAGGCACTAGTGGAAGGACGAGGGCAAGTCCCCATTTTTGCAGACGCAACTCCGGTGACTTTGGCCCGCAACCGACATCAACTCTTTCGTATAGAAAGCTGAGTGGATCAGCCGCTTCTGCATAAGCTGAATTCTCATACTGCGGGGAGGCAGGTCCGGGTTTCTGCAATAGGGAGCAGAGCAGGTAGGTCTTCGGAACGCCACACTTTCTGAGCTTTCCTGCTCGCTTTCTGACACCTTTACCCGAGCACTGTAATGCAGTCGGTCAAGTACAGGCTTTCCTGAATTTGAGCCCTTCTTAATCTTTCTCAATGTCGACCTGCGAAAGGAGCCACCCTCCCTCTCGCAAACCTCCACCCGCAGACCAAGACTCCAACAAGCACAGACCTGGGAATTGGTAGTCGGAGAATCGACATCGATCTGAATTGAGTAACTGGCATGCGATCTGAGAAAACCCCCTTTTCTAAATTAGAGTAGTCTTGGATCCGCCCGCCCCTGAAGGGAACTTTATGCTCAAGCTCTGTTAGGTTCTTAGTAGCAGTCGGCGACCTTGTCAGCCTAGCTGTTCGCGTGCTTTGCTTGGTTTGCGCAGCTAACGCTACTATAGAAAAGAAAGGCCTGCCCGCTTTAATAGCTTGTGCCGCTTGGCCCGTCATTCCCGGGTGGCCGCCTATTATTAGGTTCAAGCTGAGCCATCTTAGCACGTCATGCTTGATTCACAGGGACCCAGCTCTTTCCCAGTTTGTATGTTCTTTGCTCCGCACCTCTCAAAGCTTCTCCTTCCAATTCTGCTTGCTTGATTGAAGAAGGTCTGGGATCCACACCGATGCGACTACTAATTCAAAGGCATGCTCATCCTTGCACCTGACCAGCAAAATGACGTATAGTAGAGTCAGAGCTATGACCCGAGCCGTAGTGCTCATCAAAGAAGGTAGTGTCTTTTGCATTACACTAAAGAAAAAGTTGGTGGAAACCGATGATTTCTGACAAACTGACAAAAGTCTCTCGAAGAGAGCAGAGCAAACAAAGAATGGAAATTCCATGGACTCTCCCCTCAAGGAGACAGATTTTTCATCCCCATCCCCAGGTTCCCCTATGTCGATTGATTCGGGAAATGATGAAATTTCAATGTTGTTTCTTGATCGTTTTGAGGGAAAGCAGTCAAACCTTGCCGGACTCTCCCAGAATCAGAATTCAGAATTCTGCCAGGCGGTGATTGGAGAAGAGGGGTGCACGACCCTCTTTCTCTAAAGGTAAAGGAGGTCTTCTCGATCTTCTGCATGGTTGGGAGGAAGCAGAAGAAATCTGTGCGTCTTTGAAGAGGACGCCGTGGCCAAGTTACGAGGAAGCCGATAGAACTTCGGTTTCTTTTCGCATTTGTTCTCGAGAAGCACCTAGACCACCCATTTTCTTTTTTTTTTTTTTTAGATTCAGCTTTTTTCAGGTTTGGCTCGAGAGGACCGTAGTGGGATCGCTGGCTTGGTGAGTTATCCGTTGGTTTGCTTGTTGCTTCCTTTCAAAGGGGAAGGAGAGAGGTGAGGAGGGCTCCTTCAAACTAATGGAATTAGGTGAGCATCGAGAAAGATTTGACATTCCCTAAGTAACTCTGTGATGGGGAAATGAAAACAGAATTCATTCTCTCTCTCCTCCCTCCACATGTTCAATCTTTTTAGCTGTTTCCCAGAGATCTTTCTCATTAACGCAACCTTCATTTTGCTCATTCATGGAGTTTTCTTTAGTACCTCTAAGAAAGATGATTATCCACCGTTAGTCAGTAATGTGGGTTGGCTTGGATTACTTAGTGCGCCTAGGAGGGCAGCGCGCTTGGGGATGCGAGGAGCTATGATCGCCAAGCTCCCTAACCTAATGCGGCCGGACCGCAGGGAACCGTAGCATGGGGGGACGTCCTAATCCTTTTGCCGCCGCAAGGCTGGCTAATCGTACGCAGCAGGAGCAAGGGAACTCCCCTGGTTCTGGAAGGCACATGAGTCCGAACGCTATGTTGAATGTGCGACCGACACTACACTACGTAGGTACCTGTGCAGGTGAGGCGTCGGTCGGTCCTAGAAACGGCGGCAGCGGCGCGAGGAGTTCACGACGAACTGACGCTGCGCAACCTAGGGAGCACCAGGCAGTAGCTCTTTCTTACTATAGGGATATCGTTGAGCATAACACAATTCTTCTTGTTTTTAGGTTGGTTTGCCAGGGTGACTGATCCTACCATAATGTACTCCTACCTATTCTATTGCACCGCAACAAGTCGAACCTACATATGACGATCTTCATGCGTGAAGGGAGGAAAGAAAGGGCGGTAGATGATAATGAGAAAGGACGGGCTTGATCGAGTCAAGCCAAAGGCGCCCCAAGATAAGGTACAACTGTAGGGAAGGGGACATGATCACTAGAACCTGGCTGGATCCGAGCTGGGATAGTGGCACCCATGCCTAACCAGTTCTGAAGAGTCATGCTGGAGGGAGCATCCCACTTAGTGATCGGTTCGCTAGTTCACGCAAATCTGAAGAAGTTATCATGGACGAGCCACATGCAGGGAAACTTGCACGGTGGCCGGGCTTTCTTCTTCGGTATCTAATAACCTTGCCTGCTTCGCTGGCGCACCTCTCCTAACTATTGCCCATTTCTTCTAGAATCATTTTTTGAGGAAGGACAATTTGACATATTTCTGCCAAATCCTTCCATTATTAAGTACGGGTACCACCATTTCTATGTGTTTCGATTTTTCCGAACAATTTGATGCTTCTGAATCCATTGTATTAATTCCACTTCCGACTCGCAGTATGCTCTTAATGATCTCGGCTCATGATTCAATTGCCATGTATTTAGCTATTGAGCCTCAAAGTTTATGTTTTTATGTTATTGCAGCATCAAAAAGAAAGTCTGAATTTTCCACGGAAGCCGGCTCAAATATTTGATCTTAGGTGCATTTTCCTCTGGAATCTTATTGTTCGGGTGCGACCGGACTACTATCGATCCATTTTTGGAAACTTCTTTCTATTTCTAAACTTGTTGATAAAGAGAAAATAGTTATAGTTTTCTATCTTGGACAATTGATCTACTTCCCCATGCCGACTGTGTCTCGATCCAGAAAGATGCTGGAGATGAGGTCCTATGGGGATTCCCCTTAGTCTAATTCCACGACGGAGAGTCGGCATGGCATAAAGTGAAGATTGGGGGGAGTAGAGCAAAATCCCTATTTGGGGTATCCAAAGGTGTAACCTAGGCAATGAAAAAGTGGCTCGAGACTTCAACTAGAGGAGCGACCTGTTGGTTCACCAAACCCCGACCCAGCGTCACACGTTCTCCAGGTCCGAAGGGATCCAGTGCCCAACTACCGACTCCTCTCGGAATTGCGTTATCGGAGCCGAGCCAGTAGCTATTAGTGGACACCTACCACTTTTCACCGGTGAGAGAGGCCCTCTTTAAGACTTTTAGAAAAGATGTTCACAGGGGACAGAAAGACTCGGTCATAGGAACTTAGACCACCTACACGCTGGTAAACAAAAACCACCTCGACTGGATCTACCGAATGAATCAGGCCACCCCGTCGAAAGAATGAACACGCCAAAAGGGCCACCAGCTTTCCCCCCCAAAAAGGGGAGATCCGCAGCTTACTGCTCACGGAAACATCTGATCTTATGGTAAAGTCATCTGCGTATCTTTATGATCTCCTTCTATTCATCATCTTTTTGGCTTTGCCCAAGTTGACTAAAAAAGGGGAAGAGAAGAATGGAATCAGTTCAAAAAATAGGTTAGGAATCGTACCGCTTCTTTGAACCATTCTATCTCTCGATTCCTATAGATAGATTAGATAGATTCTTCTATCTATATCCGGGAGGTGAATCAGAGGGAGTCAGCCCCTCGCCCCGGGTGTCTATGAGGGCATTTTGGGTCTTCATTCTTCCCTTTCTTTTCACTGTCATCTTAGTGATCCATTTGTGAATAATACTGGCTGTGTTGTACCCACTTTCAGGAGCGAGTTGCTTCTTTCTTTGGTACATTACCTTCAGATCTTATTGTAGATCTTTTCATGTCACTGGTCTAGGATGACACCTAGCCAGCATGTTGATCTGGGGAAGAGGAGGAATCTGTGATCAATGCAGCATTGAACTTCCTAAGCTAGAGTACAAAAGGCGCTAGAAGATCACAAAGAAGACTCTAGTAAAAGGAAAAAAGGTCACTGAAAAGAAAAATCCTCTAATAGAAGAGAACCAAGAAAAAGGTTCGAAATGCTTGAACTGCAAGAAAGAAGGACACTTCTCAAAAGACTGCAAGTCCAAAAGAGTCACTCAAGTGCAGACTCTGAAGATGAAGCTGAAGCTTGCTTGTCTCCAGCAGAGTGTGATTGCACCAAAAAAGGCAGAAGACGAAGTAAGCTGTGCAAAAAAGAAAAAACATAAGTCGACCAAATTCTTCATGGTCCATGGAGCACATGACAGGTAGCAGAAATGCTACACGCAGGGTAAACTCATCTTCGGCTGCTCAAGAGGAATTTCATTATTCAGTCGATCAATCAATCGGAGTACCTCTTACCAAGAATGGAGGATGTTGGCACTTCACTTGATGTAGCCCTGTTTTTCCAACCCATAACTAGAGAGTTCTTTTTGGAAAAGAAGACGTACAGTATATTTCTATTCATTTAGATTGACTGAGTATGAATATGAAAACCCGGAGTACCGTTGATCTTCAATGAATCCACCCACCGCCTTTCCTTAATATGACATTTTGTGAACCGCCGTTCGTTGACTCTTCTTTTTAGTTAGACTATCGCCTTTCCTAGAACTAGGAGAGAAGTACCTATCTTGCTTGTGAATTGATTCTATTCCAAATCAGAAAGATAGTCTGATCGCTGAAGAAGTCCCAGGTCCTTTTTTTCACTTCCATTTCAATGAATCAATGTCACTTCTGTATACGAGACGAAGACGACATTCACATACGATAGTACAAAAAAGAGCTTAGTAGTTCCACTTTCTAGTTCCGAAGGAGAATAATGAGAGCTCAAAGAATCATAACTCGGGGTCAGAATCCAGAAAAGAACTAGCATAGCAAAAGGGAAGTTTAGCCTAGAGGAGAAGAGAATAGAAAAGAGAAAGATATCATCATAGTTCTCCCCCGGAAAATCCAATACAATAGTTGTTTACCGTCTTCAACTTGAAAGAAAGGGGTTTGGTTTTCTACTTTTTGGTTCGCAAAACTAGGATTCTTTTGGGTTTCATCCCCAACTCATTTCGTCACATGTTCTTGGTTTGGCAGACTTGAAAAAATTTCTGCTATATCGAGTGAGTGGGTCTGCTGGGATTTCAACCCCTTTTCAAAAGTTTCAGTATATAGTCATGACTCTGGATTGATCCAAACCCTACTTATACCTACTTTGAGAAGTAGGAGAAAAAAAACTCTAAAGGCTCTTTATGTCAAAAGAGTTCTAGAACTTCAACTGACCTGAGGACTGCTTAGAATCAAAAATGGGATAGAAAGAATGAGCTACTAACTCGTATTCCACTTTGCAAAAATAGACTATGGAAGCTGCTTTTTGGATCTTTTTGGAGTCCTTTCCACATTTTAGAAAAATGAAATCTATGGTTTTTGGTTCAATTCAGAGTCATTCTTTCTAATAGAGTCTCGAATTGCTTAGAAAGTGTTGGTCTCCCTTTGACGATGTCTTCCTCCCTTTCATCGAAGATGGTCACTGCCGCCAACCTGCTTTCACTGGATGTCCACCGCCTCTAGCAGATGTGCACTAGAATGAGTTCAACTAGCACCTTTCTCTAGACCTCCTACCCTCCAACTTCCTCGGATTGAGCAGATCCAGAGTGTTCCGAAAGCTAGTAACGTATGCCAAACCTTTCGCCTGTGAACCACATAAAAGATAAGATTCATTCTATTCCATCGGTTCTCTTGGACTCGAGACCCGAGGATATCCCCGGTGGGCATTCGCTCATCCCTCCCTTCACGTCATAGTCTTATTAGCAATAGGGTTTCCTTGCTCGCCTGCCACTCCTGTTAGCATTGGTTCCTTTTGGCGCCTGAGAGACCCCTTCTCCTGGACAACGGTAACTGCACTGGATCGGGAAGGGAGGATATGAGATAGAAGACTATCTGGGGTTCTAGTAATAGAATGTCTCTTTGTTATACACAATTAGACTTTCCTCCACTTCATTCCTAAAGGGGCCAAGTGAGTTCCCAACACAAGTTATCGCACCGAGATTTCAAGAAACTTTTCTTCTTTCTTTCAAGAAACTATCGCCTTTACTCCCCGAAGCCAGATCGCTTGCTCTACTTTTGCCATATTCCTTCTTTCTCTACTCCTTTAGAATAGAAGAAAAGAATAGTCACTCATGAACTATTTATCCTCTCACCTTGCTCGAGCTACTTCGTTCCTTTCCTTTTCTCTAAGTGGAGCCCTACCGGTAGCAAAGACGATAGAGTTTAACTAACCCTGAAAGCCGTATGGAGCGCTTTCGCATCGTCGGCATGCTCTCTTCCAGCTATCCCTCTTTTTTTCTTTTTGACCAGGAAAGCCGGGTGTGGCGATCCGATCCCAGTTGATTTCTCTCGACTTTACCAGCTCATGAACGGCATTCGTCAGACTTGAGCAGTAGGTTTCGACTCGGTCAGCTATCTTGATGAAGATAGACTTCAGCCAAAGAGAATGAATTGACTTCGGGTTTGCACCCTATGTGCTCAATCCGATCAAAAATCCTGAAATAACATAGATAAGAATCGAAATCATTCAGTACGCTAATCTTGACTGTTTCCATTTTCGATTGAGAAAGCGGTGGGACGGGCCTATCAATGTTTTCTCCCAGCAAATTTGCCTCAATCTAATAGATGTCGAACCAACATCTCCCGTTTATCCCGAATCGTAAACGGAATCGACTTAAGCAACTGGACTAGTTCTAGCTTTGGATTCCGATGTTTTGGCTTCGCTTCGGTCTCGGCCCGGGCTCATTTCAGCGCTCTTTAGCTCGCTAGGGTTTCCTCCTTTTCTTGTTCTCGCTTTGCCCCTTTGCTTGGCTTTGGCTATAAGCGCCTCTTAGGTAAGCGAAGGAACCATAAGGCTTAGGTCGTGACTTGAGGGTTCGGGTCAAGAGCGGTAAAGAAAATAAGTAAGAAAGAAGCTCGACTAGCTTTCACGTGGCGAATTGATATTGCTCTTCACATTTCACCTAGAAGAAAGAGACCTAAGCTAAGTACAGAAAGAAGTGTAACTCCACTCCAGCCTTTCTTTACTGTTCCTTTCATGAAATGAGCGAGTAGTCCTTCCCCGGCCCCAGACTTCTCTATTCTCCCGCAAGATCTTCCAAGGGTTGGGTTTCACCTTGCGTTTGCCCGATGAGAGTTTGATCAATCCCTCTCGTCGTGGATGATCGGAGCCAAAGCCAAGTGTCCAGGTCAATCCAATTCCCAAGTCATGAGGAGCAGAGCGAACCTAATCTCTTCGTTCGGTAGGAGGTCTCGTGGGAATCCTTAAGAATCTAAGAAGAAAAGTAAGGTGGTACACTTCTCTACGGTACGGCTATTTCATGCTTGCGTCGGAATTCCTTCTTATCGTTACGACGGTCTAAAAGATTCTTTCAGAAATAGCTCAGTTAGCGCTTTCACTCTAGTTCGGATCCTCCTCCCTCTTCTTTCAGTCGAGTATAACACTAGCGCTTGAACTGTACTTATACACTTCACTATCGCCTTGAACTTGTCTAAGTGAAACTCTCGCCTTGAACTTGTCTAAGTGAAATGCTTTGAGGAGTCTAAACTATGACTTTCTTTCCCAATGCTGGACTTCGGCTTCTTGTAAGAAGTTGTCTTGGCCTTATGAGCTTGATGGTCTCTTTGGGCTAGAAACAACATCACGTAGCTTGCTCAAAAGCATCTAAAGGTGGTAATTTCAAACCCCTCGAGATATGGAGCAATCGGCCTGAATGTTCTTCGAGTATATCGGTGCTCTTCACTTTGGGGTTCACATTTCATACTCATTCCTCCACCTGGGAATGTACTCAGACAAGCACTCTAAGTCTCTCTTCTTTTCAATCACCAGGTCCTACTGTAGTTTTCTACTACACCCCAGCAAACCTTTTGATGAAGAGTTCCTCAAGTTCTGAGAAAGTCTTTACTGAATCATTAGGTAACTCGGTGTACCAATCAAAAGCTATGCCCTAAGACTACTGACAAATTGTCAAAGTAGTAATGCATCGTTGCCACTGCATTGGCGACTAATGGCTGGGCTAAATATTGCTTCAGGTTTTCCATGCCATAAAATACTTGTATTGAGGCGACACGAAACCCTTGGGGACTGAACCATTTACTCCCACGTGACCTCTTTGGATGTTGTCGAGTGAGAAGAAGCCATGGCCTCCGATCTTTTGATCCGGGAGTTGGTGTGCTTGCCTCCCATCAAAGTGGCTGATGATCATCACCACTTACGTTGGAGATGGATGGATGGTGGGACTCAAGCAGTTTCGATGGGTTGGGGCTATAGGCGTCAACTTGGAAATCATTTTCCTCATCTCTTCCATCGACTGCAGATCTTGGATGCATCCTTTTCTTTGATCGACTCAGTCAATCCTCTTGGGAAAGTAGGGGCTCTGGACATCATAACCTATTCTGTTGGGTTGCGGCTTGGGCCTTTGCCTTAGCGCAACTTGAGCTCAGTGACATACCGCATCGACAGGGAGATTTTCTTCCTTTCACCTCAAATTTCTTGCTTTACATGAGTTCTAGCATGGTCTTGTTACAACTTTGTTGTTCTACTTCCATCATTTCTCCTGAGGGACTAACGGATCTTTTCCTTTCTTTCCCTTCTATTCTACCTTGTGGATGAGGGGAAGAAGCATCAGTGGGAGGAGGAGGATGGCAACTCAAATGCTCACACCTCTATTCTATATCCTTACTTACCATAGAAACCACTCCTACAAAGGTAACATGGAAGGCTGCATAAGGTTTAGCATCAAGCAAACTACAAGAGACTCTTTTCACCGGCTTTGATAGAAGCAGCTAGATTGACTTCTCCTCTTGGCTAACTAAGGGACTGGACTTGTTGCAACTGGATAGTCTTACCTTCACACTGCAACTTCCATTGCAACTATAGGGGTTTCTCTTTTGTCACCATTTGATTGATAGGCTTATGCAATAGGATTGGAAATGGCTTACAGAAAGAAAGATAGCCCTCTCAAAGAAAGAATTCTTGCTACGCACCTGGTATTATCATTAAGGCTAGACCTCAGGATTCTTGAAATTGGAAATTGTCCTTGGATCGATGGGTGCCTTTGAAAACTAAAAGGTAGACGCTAGAAAGTCAATTCAAATTCACTTGCCACTTTTGACCTTGCTTTCACTTTTGAAGGAAGACTATCCTTTATTGATACTACAATGGAATCTTATCTAAAGCCCTCTGAAATCATGCTAAAATAGATATGGGGCTATCTACTCCAACAGGCTAAAGCTTTATACCACTCCATGGAAGATCACTTGCTTGCCAGCAAAGAAATAAGAAACCTTCTCCTGCTTCTATTGCCTCGGTTTTCCTTATTCCTTACTTATTAGATTCCTTTGCTAGCGTAGGCATTGACAAGACTATCCACCCGTGGCTTCAATAGCAATAGAGTGAGTAGGCTTTGTTTGACTCATAGGCTTTCCCTTCCCCTGGCACTTGAGTTTCAACCATTGACTGGCGCACTACTGTTTGATGCCCCGAGCACGCAGGCTGAGATGCGCTATCGTAGAATCTTATCTTCGAAACCATTTTCAGCTATCTCGGGCTTTTCTTTTCAGCGGTATCTACTAATTCCAATGAAAAGAAACTACTGTTTGTTATCAATAGCATTGTACGGCAAAGATGCGGGCACTACTCAAAACATTAATTGAATAGCCATCTCCGCTTCTAGTGCGAGAGAATGCAAGCAAAGAGTCAGTCGCCTCTTGAGAAAGATTGAGATGAAAGGCTAGTTCAACTATGGAAGGAGATTGCTTCTTCTTTCCAGTGGACATCCTACATTCTACAGAGGAAATCTGCTTAGAAGAAAGGATCACTGCTTAGGTAGCCGACCAAAAGGAAAGGTGCGGAGCAAAGTTTGAAAATACCGATAGAGACAAGAAATGTTTGAAAAAGGCCATCTTTCTAGGTTGACCATTTTGAGGATTCTGGGGCTGAGGCGCTAGTTTAGATTGTTTGTAGCAGTTGATGAAGCTTTAAAGTAACGGGGACAAATAGCAAGCTTTTGATCCAAGTCGTAAAGTGTTGGGGCCCAATGCTTCAGTATTCTCAACAACATGGGAGTTCCATCAATGAAGCGGTTGACGGTTGGTGAAATATTAGTAATTCAGTTCCCATGAAAGGATCGTAGTGGCATTTTACGTCTACATCCACAATCACAACTCTTGTCTCCAGCTCTCTTATTCCTCTAGTTTCATCACATGATTTGATGATTGCAGGATTCATCCACCACTCTTGGCTGGAATTGGCAAAATGGAGCTAGTCCTCCAGTGGAGTTAGGAGTTCCCAATCTATGAGCTAGACCTCAGACTTGGACCCTAGAAGCCAACATTCCATCCCTTGTCGGGACCCAAGATACTCCTAGCAACAAACAGGTCCAACTGAAGTTTTTGTGATCACTAGTGATCACTATATGTCATTTCATAGGTATAAAGGCGAAGAGGTATGGTACTCTAATAGAAGTTGAAGAGAGCTATAAACCGATGATTTCCAAGCATCATCGGAGAATAGTCTGCTATTGAAAGATGAATCCTCCTCGCCAGGTGACACTTTCTTCTTTCTTCGTCCACTATTGGCTTTCAAGTCAAGTGCAAGAGTGGAAGCGGGTGGCATTCCACTCTTGTTCTGAAAAAGAACAATAGGCGCTAGTGTTATCGAACGCTCCGCGCCTTCCATTCCTCCGTCTATGGAATAAGTAAAGAAAAAGTACTGCGTCTCGATCTATACGAAACGGCACTGGTTTTTCTTTCGGTTTCATTGATAGCAGAAGAGTGAGTCTATGAAATACACTCTCTGGGCTCTGTAGTTTTCATACTACACTCACTTGTTCATAAACTTGACTCTCCGTAGTATTCCATTGATATACGAAAAGATACTGATTGGCGATTATTTGCCTTTTGTCGTGGACTTAGTAGTCCAAAAGAATCAACAAAGTCCCTTGGTCCAATAGCGAGGTGTGGAGAGCATTTTGCTCATAAAAGCCACCTCCTTGGAATATGAAGTTCTTTGCTCACCTCACTTGTTGAATCTCTTTTATCCTGAAGCACTGTAGTAAATTCTTTTCAAGCAAGAAAGGGGATATAGAGTCTAACAACAAGTACTTGATCCAGGTAGGCGAAAGATTCTCAATTCTGAAAGTCTTGGAAAACTGATTCTTGGTCAAGCCGAGCTTTTTTCTTTTCGACCAAGAATCCCGCAGCATTCATTTTGTTGAGTTGGAGCTCCCAAACTACAACTTAGTGATTTACCAATTCTTTTCTTAGAATTTGAGAAGCCTATTAGGAATGAACTCTAGTTCTTATAGTAAGAAAAAACTCACTCAAGTAAATTATGGCACCCTTTCATTCACAACTTCTAGCTTCAAAGTGGGAATGGCAATTCCATTTTTTGGAGATTGTTTTGAGTGTAGAAATAATCTATGTTGAGATCATCGATGATACGATTGAAAAAAATTGGAACTTGAAAAAGTCTCTATGTTATTCTTTGCTTTGTATGATACTAACTTCTACTTCTTTTTCTTTTGAGTCAGGTTTTTCCCGTGCCAACTCTTTCACTACATACTCAATCAAAATGAAGAGTGAAGCCTTTTGAGGAAAGAAGACCATAACTAGATTCTGCCAAAATGGATACCTCATAGATTCACACAGAAAGGCGCCCCTCACCCGATCCTCCACTCTCAACTCCTGCAATATATACCATACTTACCTACTCAATACTTGCTGAAGAACCTAATGTCATCTCCTTTTTTTCAATTCATCGGCTTGAACTAAGACTTCGAGGGAGCTCCTTTCTTCTCTTTCTATATCAATTTTGTTGATGTCATTCCCAAGGTTGACACCATGAGAGGATCCTCAATCTTCATCCTAATGTAATAGGCAGCTCCTTACTTAGATCTTTTTGGAAAAGATTTGTAGGTCTACAAAAGATCAATATTCAAGGCATGAATTCTGCTTGATTTGATCGGTCATCATTCCGCCTTTCTCGGTTTCCACATGTCGGATGGATTTTAGTCCATTTCCCCTTCAATCTTGTTTTCTAAGAAAGGAATGCTTGATCTTGACCAAAATTGTTTACTTTCTTTAAGAAGTACTTAGTTTGATCCATAGGCTTTTTCCATTCCCAATCTGCCCATTTCTAATCTTATGTGAGTCTTGATGCTTGCCTTGGATGAAATTTCAATGATCTCTAGATTCTACCTTAGATCTTGGTTGGGCCTTCAATGAGTAAGCACATGTATGTATGTTGGGGAAAAGGTTCAAAAAAAGACAAGACAAAAGAATGAATCAATCGATAGTTCTAAAACAAAACGGCACTACTTTGAGCAAACGTGGAGGTAATCAAGCAAAGCTTCCATGTCAATGAAAAGGACAAGCGAGATCTGCCTACTTTTTCTCTATGAGAGAGAAGACCGACCTAATGTGAAATAGCATATAGAAAATAGAAGTTCTTCCACATCGTTGTGACCAGAGATAGGGCGTTGAGTTATAGAGTCGAAAGTACAAAACAAAAGGCAAGAGTTTGTTCTTCAGAAGAAAAGGCAAGAGTTTTGTTCTTTTCGAACAAAAGAAAAGGACGACAAGCGGCTCGAAGGTGGAAAAAGTTGATGCCCCTCTTTTTTCTTATGAGATCGAACTTCCCCTTCATGAGAAAGTCGACTCTTGACAAGACTCATATCACTTGCTTCAAGAGAAAGAGATCTTTCTCCTTTCGACCTTGTCGATTCATCTCTCTCTTGCTTCCTTTCCCAGTGAGCTTTCTTCCTAACCTCTCCCTCACCACTCTAATTCTTCTCTTTGATCCTTTCCTCACTTCTCAAGGCTCTTCGGGTAGAAGTCAGTGAACTACTCCTTCCTTCTACCCCGAGTTCGTCAAGAGCTTCCTCATCCCGCATAACAATGCCTTCCTTCTTTTTTTCTTTATGTGGGTCAACAAGGATCAAGGACCCGTTCCTTTTGCACTAATGATGTGTGCGGGCTCAACTACTTTCATTATACCTTCTCTCATCCCCATCGTGTAAAGCTTCGAAGAAAAACCTTGAAAGTGGATAAGGGCATGAGGTTCCCCATCCGAGGTAATTTGGCCATGGCATTGGTCCGCAGAGATCCACGGTTTGTATACAGTGGTGTCCTCCCTCATGCTCTATTCCTTAGCCTAAGCTTCAGAGGTGGGGAAGAAGGAAGCAAGAGCAAGGCACGACTTCATGGAGCATTAGCAGTCGAGCTCGAGGCCTTCTTGTTGATACTTACCGGCGAAAGGTGTAGAGGCCTGTTCACACGTCTTGGTGAAGCGGTTTTCTTCTTTCCATTCTTTCTTATCCCCCAGTAGGTCAGTGACCGAGAGATTATGTGTTGAAGAAATAATCGATGCTATTTCTGCTCTTGGGGGAATACTGCAGTTGGTGCTTGAGTAGGGGCATTCAATTTTTGTTTCAACTCTCAGTGAACAAGGCGCTAGCCTATCTTTTCTCAAGGTTGATTCATAATAGCTATCAGTTCAGTCCTTCTTTCTTTGTTCAATAGTCGAATTAGCCACACCATAGAAGCACACATTCGCTCAAGAGAAGCAACATAGTGCATTCTCCCGTTGTTGGAGGACTATTGAATCTCTTGGAGGAAGGACTACTAGTGGGTAGTGAGGTAGCTCTTATTAGTTGAGTCGGTCGGTATGTAAACTCTTCTTTCTCGATGGAATCATAGACCTATCGTAGCCCACTTGGCTTTCTTGCTGGAAGAAACTTCCTAAACCTCTTCGCTCATTGACTATTGGAAGAACTTTCAAATGGGGGGGGGGTAGGTGATTTATCGAGAAAAGAAAATGTACCAAATACTGATAAGGAAAGCAGTCGACTCATGCCCGAGAAAAAGAAAAGGTGCTTAGCAATGGGTTTGGTAAGAAAAAAAAAGTGATTCTACCATCGCATAAGACCAATACTAGCGCCTAGTCTTTTTGCCTTTGGCTTTGTATTTGGTTGTATCAAGCTTCATTCGTGTCCCGCTCAAGATAGCAAGCCCAGATTTTTTTTTTTTCTGACTATGAACTGAATGGAAGGAAGAAATGATTGACTACCACTTTCTCATTCTGGTTCTTTTACTAATTCTTTCAAAGTTTCAGTCTATTTCTTTTCGGTGTCGGGGAGAGTCTAAGTAAAAAGAAGTCAAAATAGGTCACGAAGATTCAATCAGAGAGAAGATAGAAAAGAATCATTCGGCGCGTAGTGAACTTCAATATATCAGCTCGAATGGAAGCCGTGGAACCGCTGATTCGATTCTCATTCAGAAACACAAAAGGAAGGACCGAGGGTCAAGAGCTTCATACAAGAAAATAGAAAAAAGAAAAGTAGAAAATAAAAGGTGATAGTTTTCTTTGTCAAAAGAAAAGGCATGTAGCGTTACGCTATTCATTTTTCTCACGTCAATAATTATGTCAGTCTAGTATTGGATTTGCTTTCCGGGTCTTTTCTCTGAGCTATCCGAAAACTGATCAACTTTCTTTTCTAGCCATCCCGAGCTTTCACCTTTCAGAGTTAGGTCAAGCTCCCGCCTAAGCTCGTATGTAAGTTGAGTGCTACCTCATTTCTTTTTTGCTTCGCCTCTAAGTGTGTGGCCAAAAGCCTATCTAAAAAAAAGGAGATGGAAGAGGACACACATCCCATAAAAGGTCCTAAATCTACGATTCTCCTGGTCTTCTTGGTCGCACTCTACTATAAGAAAAAGAAAAGAATTCGAAGAACCTCGACTAAGAGCCAAAACTTCTTTAGAAGGCTCACAGCATAAGTGAGATCTGGTTGATGGTTGATAAGAATTCATATATAGGCTTGAAAAGAGTAATAGCTTGATAACGCACTACACTCACGGATCTACTTCTAAGAGACTAAAGAAATCAAAGGGGATATGCCGCTCATTGCCCCAAGATTAGCCTTGCCCTACTTCAAACTTTCCTTGTAAAGGTTATCAAACTAACCCGAGACCTTTACTACTCTATGTCTATTGGGAATAGCCATCCTTCACAGTCCGTACTTACTTTACTGTGCTCTAAAGCACACTAAAATGCTTTGAAACAAGCTAAGCCAAGTTAAAAAAAGAAAAGAAGCTAGCCACCTTCCCCTCCCTACGGTGACCTTCTTTTGCCATCTAGACCGACTCACCGCCCTTTGTCGCATTAGACTTTCCATCTTTTTTAGAATAGCGCTATTGCTATAGCTTAGGGCTTCTATCGCGTTGTTATAGCGGCTCTTCCTTCCCTTTCTCACTGAGCAAGCTCACAATCTCGGCTAGCTGGTCTCTCAAGACACTTCTGTCCCCTCTCATTTCTTCTTCATACCAATCCATGATCCTTGCCTATGCCAATGTTTGGTATGGATGGAGAGGGCTGACGGGATATTGAGTATGGTCTATTTGGAGAGATTCAATCCTTGCTTCTTCCCACGGGCGTAATTTCTTATTCAAGAGTCCGAAGACTGATAAGATGGATTAGTGTCACAAAGTCTTTCAGGAGTGAGGATCCCTACCGTTTCTCCGCGGAAAATCGGTAGTGGGGTACAGGCACACGGTTAGGAATGAGCCAGAGTGATGGATCATAGATATTGTAGCAGTACTCTTTTTCCGTAGGGGTAGGCAAGGCCCCATAATCAATGTGAAATGCTCACTTTTCTGCCTCTCACCTTAGGTTTCACCGGATGTAAGACCTCAACAACCCCTCTTGGTAAATTACCCATTTTAAGGAAGTAATAACCAAAACTTCGAGGGTAAAGTCATATGCACTAGGTGCATGATTAACTGTCTCAACCAAATGATGGGTCTTCCCTAGACATGGTACAAAGCTCCCTTCTGATATAACTCACATTGAAGTCTCACCAAATCGAAAGAATTGAGCTATGGAATTCACTAATCAATTACCTTGAGTGAGAGAGGTGCGTCGATGTTCCGTCGGTGATCAATCGACTAAGAACTTCCATTAACCAATCATGAAAGGATGCAAAAGTGCTCGCATTGGTTGCTATGGCAAACACACGCACTTTCCCACGCCTAGTTTGACAAACCCTAACTCTGTCTTGTCAAACAACTATCCCACCAGATTTCGAGGGAAGTATAAGACTATTGACAACCCTAGCCTAATGTACCTCTTCTAGGGTTCCATTGGATCATCATAACCTAGTCATAAAGACTGCGGTGTGAGAACCAAAGACTCCCAATATTAGAGTGTCTCGAGGAATCATGATCATCAATGTAGTGGCTTCCACTAAAGTGTGCACAAGTTACCGTGACAACCCGACACGCCCACCCTCAAGAGGATTCTTGTAGGTGTTTGGAGTGGAGGTCCAAACCGTTGAAACTAAAACCAAAGGGAAGGGGATTTGGGTGTAGGATGGGACATATAGCATGGAGGAAGCTAGTGATTAATTAACCGTGGTCTCCTACATGCTTCACTAGATTATAATTTGGTATCAGTTGGGGAGACTTGCTTGCACCTTTGGCCGACTTTTCTAACCTTAGATAAGAGAAGCTGATCAATTTGATAATTCTAGGTTCTCCTAGATCTCTTTCGATAATAAGGAGGAACTAAACGTGGTATGCCATCTCCTGTCAAAGAGACATAAGTTTTTTTCATTGGTTACTTCAAATAGGAAAGTGGGAAGGGAGATGCCTAAGCATGACTCAGGTAGTTCATTGACATGAAAGAGTCTATATTGTGTAGACTCTGACAGAATCAATTAAGGTGTGCATAGCAATAAGACATTTCATTTATTTAGTGGAACATACCATATATCAATAGCTAATTGCTTAGCTTCAGACTCAGACACGGGAGAGTGATGAACTCTCCATCCGTGGAGTTTATGCTTTGATCCGAAATTTAAACTTGCAAATGCACTACAACAATGCTCCTTTCCACTATGGGAGATTAGGGATGCAACCTAACTAACCGGTAGGATAACCACCAAGGTCATCGATAGGGGTATCACAAATGGATTACTGAGGATTGGAAATGATTTTCTTTCACTAAAGCTTTGAACCAACAAATGGAGGGAACTAGCCAGGTCCCCTTTCATTCAAGAGTAGCTTATTCATATAAAAAAAAAGAGGGATTGATAGCGTCATTATATGCTAAGAAAGGAGTGTTCGTCTAACTTAGTTTACAGGCTTACCAACAGACTTGCTTGACCATCCTCTTATCTGCTGAAGATAGGGACAAGCTAATAAGCTATGTTGTATCATTTTAGAAGACCTATTGACTTCTCTTCTTCCTCCCTAAGATCAACTTTAGAATGAGACTTATCCTTATAGATGCAAGACAAGAGACAACAATGACAAAGAATAGAGTTGAAAGGTACCAACTACCAGTAAGGAGCTACCTCTTCCTTTAGCAGTGAGCAGTGGACTGGCCAAAAAGAGTGCCCAATGAAGGACCTATCTCTTTCCGTTCTAGTACAATAAACTGTGGTATAATAGAACTGCTTCGCACCTTATTGAGATAAGGCTTTCAATCAAGAGCAAGGTGCTAGTCTTATTCATCAAGCCCATCAATAACTATTCACAAAAGGAAAGGGGAGACTTCAAGACAAAACCCGATTCATGAATGAAAGTGCCTTTCGGGTTTGTGAGAGAGATTGATTCAAAAAGAAACTATCTGACAAGGGCGAATGACCCCACCATCCTGTGATTGAAACACTTTGAAATTGCCTCCTTATTCTAAATCTCGGGCACTAGATACCTTCAGTAGGAGAGTCTTGAAAGACATCCGCAACCACGCAGCAACTATCTGAAGCTATCCTGGCAATGAAGGGGAACATCTCCTCCAGCTTCACACCATCACACCAATCTTCATCAACAAAAATCTTGCTTCCATCTCCAAGACTCAAATCTGAGCCAGCCCGGATAATATCTGTAGTTTGCAAGATGCCTCCACAAAAAAAAAAGGAGCTGGTCCTGGGGTAATGTCCCATACTCTCTCTCCTATAGTACTTCTGGATAACATGTGTCCATAGTCCCTCCTCCTCTTAGTTGCAAGCTTCTATAGCCACTTACATAGTAAGGCCAAGTTGAAATCACTTCAGTTTTCTTAGTGTAGGTGACAATCTTCTTCTTTGAAAGGCTTCAAGATTGTTAATACACGTGAGAGTCTTGGGTTTAGTCCCAGTTGAAAATATGTTGGTGTATAAAGACTAGTGGTTGGCCCTCACCCATAGTGAAGCTTTTGGGTTTCAAATGGGTTTGACCATTGGTGTATCAGGCTGTTCCCCCTTTGATCCTCACTAACCCCCTAACAAGTGGTATCAGAGCCTAATGAAGAATTCGATGACGACAAAGTACGAGATCGAGAAGTTTGATGGCTCAAAGAGCTTTGGGCTTTGGAGAACCAAGATGCGAGGTGTTCAGCAGGGACTAGTGAAGGCACTCATGTGGCGTTCGAAGATGCCTGAGACTATGAGTGAAGAAGAGAAGGAGGAGATGGATGAAAAAGCTCTCTCGGCGATCCAGCTATGTTTGGCGGATGAGGTCTTGGAGGAAACAACCGCTAAGGGTTGTGGCTCAAGCTGGAGTCTTTGTACATGACCAAAAGCCTCTCTGGATCTTAAGCAGAGATTGTACTTGCTTCGCATGCAAGAAGCCATGAAGTCACATCTGAATTCATTGAATTAGGGATTTTAGGAATATAGATGTGATGGTTGATGATGAGGATCAAGCTTTGTTGTTATTGTGCTCTTTACCTCCCTCTTTGAAGCACTTCCGTGACACCATGTTGTATGGTAGGGATACCATTAGCTTTTGTTCCAAATTCACTTCTTTCTAAGGATGTGATTGCTAAGCTTGAGGGTGTAGGAGATGATAAGCAGGCTGAGGGATTGTTGGTTAGGGGGAGACCTATTGAAAAGGGGTCTCACTCTAAGCATGGTAGAAGCAAGTCTCATGGCAGGTACAAGGACGCTAAAATACCAAGAGATCTTATGTCTCGCTTGGACAAGCATTCGGTATTCTATCCAGGTAGGATAGGGATGCTCACAGGTGTACTTCCTATTCTATCTTTTGAGAATATGGAGAGGTTATTCACTTCACTCAATTCTATTAGGGATGCTAATACTATAGCACACCTGCGATTGAAGCTATGGAGGAAGAATCCTTTTGTGTCTAGTACTAGGGATTCTAATGTACTAGGTAAAACATATAGTGAGAACTATTGGCGGGAAAAAGTCTGATTGGAAGCCTTTAGTATCTCCTATTTTAGAATGACCTGAGAAGGTCAGAATTATGCTTCATAGTAGGCAGCACTTCAGAAAGGGTAGACTTATGGTTCGATCATCTCCTGAAAATGAAATGGGACTGAGAGGAATAATACAGCCTGCTTCAAGGCGCGAAGCGTTTCACTTTGGATGAGCAGTGGAATTCTTCTTACATAATAGATAACCGATTTCTCCTTCTTTTATGTTTGTGAATTGGTTTCACTATTTGGTGGGCTTATCTACCGCTGGGTTGACTGCAAAGTCATAATAGAAATCCATGAAATGCAAGCCTTATTCATCCATGAAAAGTTGAACAGAATCAAGCTATGCGGGATTTCTCCATTATTGATGAAGTCCAGAGTGCTGTTAGTCAGTTATTAGAGCATTTTCAATCATTGCGAGTTCAAACTGAACAATTGCTACATCCAGATTTCGACCCAACCTAAGGACTGTCTTCGTGATATGATTCGTGAGGAGCAACAACCAGTGGATCATGCGATGAGAGTGAAGACACTTGCTATACTTATGGGTGCTATTATCTTATCTTTCACTCTGAATGAAGCAGTAATACCTATGTTTACGGGATAAGAGGAAGAATAGTAGGAAGAGGAGGGGGTGTGGCTGCTGGGAATGATGATAATGAATGTAGGAAAGAGTAGAAGTAGTTGTTCCGATGGCTGTCTTGTCTATCACTTTACAAGTTTGCTTCAACGAATGAAAAAGTCTTTCGAAAGTGAGTGAGTGATCTCGTGGAGCACGAACGATACCTCTGAGAATAGTAGCTTAGCTGTTTAGTAGCAGTTCCTAGTAAAAGCAGGAACTAGTAGTAAACAACTAGAAATTCTATAGTGAGTTCTTAGAATATTACTTGACTACTAAGAAGTCTTATCTATCTGTAATAGCATCAAGTAAATACTCATAGTAGTAGTAGCAGTAGTTAGTAGTTTACAACTGTCAATTCAATCTTTCAATAATAGTAGCAGTAATAGCATCAAATCAAGTAAATCAAACTACTGAAACTACTTTCTGAAAGAGTGACTTCGCAGTAAATGAAACTAGATATTCAGAGTGAGTTGCAGTAGAATAAAGCAATATTCAATGTATAAAGCAATAGATTAGTCAACTATACTACTTTCATTAGTAATTGACTACTCTTTTCTTTTTAGTCACACTGTTATTGAAATGAATAATGAATTCACGATTATACCATCAACAGTTGAATTAGCAAAGACTGTTCATAGAAAGAAAGAGTCATATTGAAAGCTTGGTTAGCTAGTCTGATTTCTTCTTACTAGCTCTTTATGAAACCTATCCTCCTGAATAAGAAAAAGAGCAGAAAGCGTAGAAAAGAAGGCCCATGAGGGAAAGGAAGGCAAGCTTCATGCTTACTTATGAAGCAAAAAAAAGAAGAGAAGACTTTTCTATTACGTTACCCAGCCCCAAGAAAGTAGCAATCGGCTTTCAATCCTATGGCTTTCCCGCGTCAGACAGTAGCAGATAGAGCGTTAGCCGAAGCTGCTTGTCGGGATGGCAAGTCTAGCGCCTCGTCTTGAAAGCGCAAGTGAAGTGCCCCGTTCAGTAGGAGAACTGAAGCCACCCGTTAGGGCGTAGGGTCACTGAATTGGGTGAACTTGAAGCTTCAAGCGCTGGGTGAGTTGGCTCAAGGGAGATCTATTTGAGAATATGGAAAGCAGACTCAAGGTGCGAAGTAGCTTTCTTCCTCCCGCGCCCTCATGATGAAAGCCCAGGCAAGCTCACAAGTCAGGTCAGAAGGTTAGCAGACGAAATAGAAGAACACCGGGGAACGATTCAGTTAGCCCATGCTTCAAGGTCGGATGATAGAAGTTCTCTTTACCCAAGGGAAAGCTTTGCCAGCGAACCTTTAGCTGCTCCTGAGAATAGAATAAAGGAACCCCAAGGTCTTGCATCGGCAGAGATTTTTTGCTGAACCCTGTAGTAGCTGAGATGATGTTCTTTCGTGCCACATGCTTCCCTGAGACAAAGCAACTCTTTTCTCTGTGAATTCTCTAGAGGCCTTTTCATACCTGTTCAGAAACTTCATTAGATTCTTGAGTTGGTTACATTAGTCAAGATTAGTGTGTCATCCAAGAAATGGGAGATGGAGGGGCAGCCGCGGGGGACATGAAATGGCTTCGTTTTGCCTCTGACCTGTAGTTCAATCAATCCTCTGCTCAAGACCTCTTCAGCAATGAGAAAAAAACTTGGCTGGATCTCCTTGTCGTAGTCCTCGAGTTGAATGAAAGAATCCGTCAATCAAGCTGGAACTCTAAAGAAAGAAGTAAGCACTCGGGCAAGAGCATGGCTGGCTCCCTGGTCAGATGAAGGGTCTTCCCCAGAAGAAGAGATGAGTACTGGAAGGTGAAGATGAAGGAAGGGAGGTTTTTCATTAACAAATTCGAAATCACGGGGATATAGGGCATCCGAACCTGCCGAATCTGCACCTGAAAGAATCCACGGAATCCTACGCTCTTTCATCCGAAAAATTGTTTGATATCCCAAAGCAGCAGCGAGCGGCTAAAGCCTCATCCGTACCAGTAACCATCTAAAGATACAGACGAAGCCTCCTTTGACCCCGAATTCGTCTCTCTCAGAATCCTCGGATTCCACCAAAGAAAGCAGCTGTCCATTGAACCGCTAAAAGGAGGAGAAGCGAATCAAAGAATCATCACTAGACTCAGACTATCGCGAGTACCGATTGAACGTCATTGTCGATGGTCACAATAGAAGTTATGCATTAGCCGCAAAATGTTCCAAAATCTAAGGAAAGGAGTCAAGGTTATGAGCATAGCAAGAAAAGAATAA
>CM038214.1:235123453-235163453 GCA_021442155.1 Cymbidium sinense | reverse complement strand
CAATCTGAATTCTAAGAATGATTCTTAGAATCATATCTTTTTTGACTTTTTTACTAAAGTCTTTTCTTCTGAAATATTCGTGATTACTTTCATGAACGATTCTTTATTTTATATGATGGAGATGGATGCGAAAAGAAAAGATCAGAATCTGATTTTCTCTTTGATCTTACCTTACACGAGACTTTTTCTACTCCATAATAATGAAAACAAAGAAACTTTCTTCTCAAACTATCTCTATGTTTTCAATTCAATGAAAATAAGATTCCGGTAAAAAAGAAGTCAATCATAATATTAGAATCATAAAATCATATTTCATAAATCAAAAATGAGAAAATCTTCATAATGAATATATTCATATTAGAATCTATTCATACATAATTATGACATAAGAATAGATTGTCTATTTTTCTTATGAATATTCTCTGATTATTTCATTATTTCAGATTATTCTATAATGGAATATTTCAATGAAAGATTGAGTTTAGTATATTCTTTAGTGAAAGTGGCTAAAAACTTTGAGCCATTCATGGGGATTTCTTTTTCATTTGAATGAAAGTAAAGTCAAAGGCTTTTTTTTAGGTTTCTCATTTCTTTTTTTTTTTCATGTGATATTATTCATATGAGAAAATATGGGGTAATTGGAAGTGAAATCTTTTCCGGAGAAACACTGATATATAAGTGTTTCTTATTATGTATCGGTTCAGCCAATGACTCTTCATGATTCCATATTGAATCAATTGCATACGGTTCAAAATTCAAATGAGAGGGATGTTAGTTTGAAACGATGTGGTAGAAAGCAACGTGCGACTTGAAGGACATGATTGGATGTGGATTATGACATCCACCATTTTCTATACGAATGAAGATGCTCTTGTCTCGACATAGTTTGTTCTGCTAGGAACCTGATGGAATTTGTCTTGGGTTGCTAAAGAAAGATACTAATGGTATAGAAAGGTATAGCATATGATGGAGCTCGAGCAAAAATGATTCATTCATTTATCGGGGGAATAATCTAGGGTTAGTGACAATCAATAAGTTAGACCAACTTTGTAAATAGATCATCTATATCTAAATCTAGATAAAAGGAGAGGTTCAAATTGGAACAAGTTTGAAATGAAAAAAACAAAATAGATCGGAGAAAAAAAGAGGGTAGAGACAGCTCAATAAATTCGAAGGATTTCCTTTCGAACTCTTTCAAAACTATCCAACTTGAGTTAGGAGTACAAATGAAATTTCTTTTTCGAAGGAAAAAAGGCTCAAATTACAGTCTAATTCTTTATGGATCCATTTCTCTTTCTATCTATATAGATAGAAAGATCCATTCTAGAAATTAGAAAAATGAGAATCCTTTTTCTTGAGTATGAGGAGAAAACTTCCTATACATTTCTAGGGGGGCATCTTTTATCTACATCTATCCCAATGAGCCATCTATCGAATCAATTGATGTTGATCCAAGAGAAGGAAGAGATCTTCGAAAAGTGGGTTTTTATGATCCGATAAAGAATCAAACTTCTTCAAATGTTCCTGCTATTTGAGATTTCCTTGAAAAAGGTGCTCAACCCACGTGATGCTTATGATATTTTAAGGACTTTCAATAATTTCGAGTTTCTTTTGATAAAAGGAAAAAATAAGAATCATGAATAAGATAGGGTAACTAGTACCTATCTTTGTGTAATTCTTTCTTTTGTTCTTTTCATACTTCTCTTCTTTTTTTCTTATTCTGATTTTTTTCTTTTTTTTTACCATTAGCAAGAACTTGTTTCAGTTGAATAGAAGAAGAAATTCTCATTTTTGACCACCGGAATAAAGAACATAGTCACTTACTGCATCCTTGTTGGAGAAGATGCGGATCCTGAGCTACTAAGCTCAACAGATCCTTCCCACACATTGTGGGCATAAACCTAGGTTTGCTTGAACTTCGGGGCAGAGAAAACTTGCTGCCCGACCTATAAAAGAAGAAAGGTGCGTGGCATTATCATTGGTGACTTTGAGCTTCTTCCTCTTAGTTCACTGATTTCAATGTTCACACCTTGCCTTTCAAAGCGGGAATCCTGTTTCTTTAGTGACCACTTTGTCATGAGGTGAGGTCAGCATCTTTGGTTCTTGTCCAATTTGAGTCGATAAATCATCTCGCATTTACATAAATTGAATCACTTTCTTAGTTTAGAAGGGGAACTTAGGTGAGTCAAAATCTTGAGGTTGACCATCAAGTGAAGTTCATAAAAAAGAAGTTCCTTGAAGAAAGATTCTTCTTTCTGTCCCACCAGTCAAAGCAGCTAGCTAAGCAAGCCAATAATATCTGTCTTTGTTTTCAACCGGGTCAAGGGTTCCTCCGCAAGAAACTATGGCACCCACTCATTTTATGAAACCAGTACGGCTCTTGATCCGGATTTCAGACTCTACTCACGCTCAAAGGGGGTTTCCCAACCGTCATTCCTGCATCAAAAGTGACCTTAAAAAGAAGAATCCAACTATAACAGAAGGGCCCTTTGTAGTACCAAGAAAGGTTTCCACCCAACTCCACTCAACTCAAGAAGGAATGCTCAACTTGTGATCATGAGCACCAAAGGAGAAGGCGAGCTAGCCAGTACTTGAATCAGGAAGACGGGGACCCATGCTTAGAATTCTCAATCCACTCCATCTGAGGTGAACATTGGCCTGAGTACGTGAACATAGCATCACCGATTGATTGATCCATATGGGCACCCCCTAATTTCACTTGACTATTTCCAATTGTGGAATCAAACTGAACCCATAAATAAACTTGGTTTAGCTACTCTTCCTTCTTAGAAAGATTCTGGAAGAAGTCAATGGACTAGACTACAAGCTATCATTCCTTCCTATCAACCTTTGTCCTTGCATTCCTAACTTGCAAATGGTGGATCCCCATCGCTCCTTCGGTTCATGGGGAGTCTCCTTTCTTGTATAGACGAGTGAAGCTTTCCCTAAAGTGGAAATCTCGCTTTTTTGCTCTGATCTTATGGATTTCTTTCTCTTTTTTTTTTGATTGATAGTTTTTTTTCTTGTGGATTGTGGAGCGATGAAATTCTTTTTTCTAAGAAATAAAAATCTTGTGGATGAAAGATTCCAAGTCAAAGCACATTCAAGGGAAAGACCCATTATCTCATGAGTGTTGTGAAGCAAGGAGACATCGGTTGTTCATATGCCAACATGAGATATATTGGCTTATCTGAAAGCATTAGATGCTGAAACATTCCGCGGACATGTGTATAAGATGGGCATTCATTGACTTGAGAATGTTGAGGCTTGAAAGGCATTTTCAATTCTTTGTACTAGCGCCTTTTTTCTTGCTTGGCTTGACTTGTATTTTGATGTGCTTCAAAGTAGTCCTGCTTTGTATGGACGCCACGCCTTCGGATGACTCATCATGGAATAGGTCTGAAGTCTTTTTTTCCATAGATTGACTAGAGATGATGCTAGTACATTATCGGTAGGCCACTTGGGATACCTGGCTTTCCACGGTTGACCTTTCACGTGATTGATTGCCTTGTTGGAGAGGCACTGGCTTAATCCCTTACCCAGGTCTGGTTTTGATTGACCTGCTCGCCTGACATGTTTACTCAATCACATTGGTGCTGTCTAAGTCGGATAGATCAGATAAGGATCAGGGCTGAATAAGAGATCTTTCGTATCCAAACAAGAGAGTACCCCTAGAGAAGGGTAGTGCTAGTGAAGAATTCTCTATGCTACGCACCTTTCTTCGTATTGACTTTTGCCGAAAACCGCTATTCTGAATGAAAGAAATGTAGTCAAATACCTATGTCTAATCTACTCATTTTCTTTTATGTATGGAGCTTCACTTCTATATATTCTATTGTATATATAGGTCTCCTCTCGCTTTCTCGAGTTGAGCTCTCTCTCTCCAGCTATCACCTCAATGAGTGACTCGACTGTAGTTCACTTAGCAGAAGCTTCTTCTTCTTCTCTCTCGACTAGCTCACGAGGCTCAAAACTAGAGTGGGGTTGCTCACTGGCTCCATATCCATCTGCTTCAAAGGTAGACTCATTTTCTTGTAGACCTCACTCAAAATAAAGAGGAAGAGTTGTTCCCTCTCTCTCCTTGGTCTTTTCTTTCATAATCAACTCATCAAACAACAAGGAGCAATGATGTCAATCCCATCTTTTGGTTTCACGATCATCTAAGAACCGGTCACAAAGCTCTTCTTTTCCTCAAGAGAGGGGCAGGGTCTTCGATCGATAGTTGACACTCATTTTAGAAAGAGTCGAGATAGAGCAAAAAAAAGGCTAGTTGAGGGCTCAAAATAAGAGGATAAAAGCAATCCCAAGCGACAAAGGTGGATTCTCGGACTTAAGAAGGCTACCACTTAAGTCCAGATCGTGAACCCAAGAAGTCGCACATAAGATAGAGGTTTTTTCCCACCGATGCTCTAAGCCCTAAGGAAGTCTTACAGACCCGTTGGGGGGATGATATGATTTTGATGACTTTTTCTTTTAGATGATGATGAGCTTCAAGTTGTATTCCAACTTGGACAACAATGATGATGATTGATGATGAAGATGGATTATGGAGATGAGGCTAGATTTTGGTTCTTTTCCATATTCTATTTGGGTTGCCTTTTCTCTTTCGTGCAAGGATCGAAGATGTGGAACAACAAGCACAATAAGCTCTTGAGCCCGTAAGTCTAACAAGATTTTGTTTGAGAAGCAAGTGAGAAAATGACCAAGCACCTCAAACCCTCTACATCGCACATGGACGGTTGCTCGGTTTCAAGAGTGCTTTTGTTTTGGATAACGGACTGAATGTGATGCCCATCACCATGTTGATCTTTCGATTGAAACAACTTCAAGTTAGAATGCCTATTAGGAAGGTCCACAATAATTGGTGTTTTCCATCCTCTTTGCCAGCTCTTCTCTTTTGACATGAAGAAAGAGTTGAAGTAGTGTGGGTGAATGGCCCTTTGTCTTGGACTCACATGCAATTGAAGTTTCTATGAAATGAAGATCATGTTACTAGTGAAGTTTACAAAAGGATAGAATGGCCATCCAACAGGATCACCACATGGCCTAGTGGCAAAATCAATGGGTTAGGTGTCGCTATAATACAATGCTATGACCTTGTCTTTCTTTATGATGCCTCCAAGCAAGCTTTGGTTTTCAATCTTTAGAAGACCAAAATGTTGAATATTGAGTCTCGGAGGTGCGGCCCAAAGCAAAGGGTGTTAGCTCAACAAGTTCACTCAAGAGTCTTTGTGAGTACCCAAGGTTGAATTTCCTCGAGAGTGGAATTGAAAGAAGCTAAGCTGGTGCTAGTGAAATGTGAAAGGGCAAACACGTGGATCCCCTACACGACCGCTTCATGTGAATGCTTAGAGTCGGCAACTGATGAGATTGAGAGAACTCAATCCTTTGAATAAGTCATTTCATTGACTTCTTAATAAGGGAAATCAAACCTCTCCTTTCTCTCTTTCGTATATCGCTCTCCTTTCTATGCTAACCTCTCCTTTCGTTTCTATACGAAATTGCTTCCTTTATTTCTTTCTATGCAATTTTTTATCTAACAAGTCAATTGAATCAAGTTTGTTGTTTGTTTATGATAACAATAGAGCCTAGCCAAGGACGGACCAAAATGGTCTATGGTACCCGCTTGGTGTAAGTACTTCCTTGAACAACTTTTGGAGAGAATAATTGAAAGTGAGTTATGCCCATTTTGTATCAACTTCCAATCAACATAGCCCATTTTGTAGAAACTTAATCAACACCCATTTTGTAAAACCGTATCTAGATTTTATAGAAACAAAAGAGAAACAACATCATGATACAAAATCTAGATTGGGTGTCAAGTGAGTAAAAGTTCACCTTCACGAGCCTATCTCCTCGCTCATCTGTCAAATGGTAATTGCACTGGGATGTGCAACACGAGATCGATCCACCTTATCATAATTGTTCTTCCCTTAACCTGTGCTTGTTCGAACTCAATCAAACCATGAAGCTAACCTTTTCTGCTTCCCCAAGTCACGGTGCTTCAACATGATGATGATGAAACTAAATCCACTCAAAGTTGTTCTCCAACACATAGAGTTTACCAACTCTCTTGGCCTTCATGATAACCAATGCACCTTTGCAGACCTTAAGCACTTCAGCATCTCCCGAGAATCGCATCCTTCTTCTTCAGAGAACACTAAAAGATACAAGATTCTTGAGGTCTGGTACATTCTAACTCTAGTCAATGTCCTAGTCATACCATCATGCATCTTCAGCTCCACGTTAAAACCAATTGTCTTGCACATCGCATTGTTTCCCATGTCAACATGGCCAAGCTCATAAGTTGAAAAAACTCTTATGAGGACACCTCGATAAGTTGAGTCCATAATCCACTTATCACCGCATCGACTCTGCTAAAGAACATCTCTGACCGCACCTGCTCACTAGCTAGCATCCGACTTGTCCTCCCTCTGGCTGCCACCATGCGCCTTCTTCTTCAAAGCTAATCTCTGACGCTCTTTTCTTTCTTCTTTTGTAATCAAACTATCGCCTCGATGAGTTGAAGTTTTGTGACTCCTTCGCTTGACCGTTCCCTTTCTTTAGTAGCGAGTCTAACTTTACAGATATCATTGATTTTCACCATGACCAGACTTGACTGGTGGGAGAGAAGATCTTAGCTCATTCACTCCTAAACTCATGAAAGAAGGGTAGAACGAGATAGAATTAGTTCTAGTTGTCTACAATGAGAATTAGCAAGACCATGAGGAATGTTGATGAAGATCTTGATTGAAGTGCTTTAGTGAGATTCACATCTCGGGAATACTATTCGATATGAGCTACTTCCCTTCTCTTATAAGAAGCCTCTCTATGACCTTCACTATTAGTTTCTAGTAAGTCACTCTCCGATGCTACCAAGCTCACGAACTCCCTCGATTCTCGTTGTTAGGTCTTTTACCTAAGAAAGAGCTGCACTAATGGGATATTCATCTCAATGGTATTCTACCCTCCTCAAAGAGAGCTACTTCTATTACCAGGGAACTCCTTCTTAAGACCTCTTCGCCTCTTGAAGTAAGCCCTCCATAAGCTACCCAAGCCTTCTCTGACAACCCTTCTGCAACATCTGCCTTCTCATACAACCACTGATAGGAGAGATCCTTCTTTGCTATCCAAGATAAGACGATAACTTGTCTGATCATCGCATCTATAACTACGGTTTATATACACCGCTAAAAGGTTGAATTAACGACATTAGGTGGTAGAGTTCCTCTTTATGTTCTTTTAGGTGTAGTTCCGTCGCACTAAGAGCAAACTCTGTCAAGACTTTAGGTGTAGTGAAAGAGAAAAGTAGCTAGTTGAACAGGCAAGCATACCTAGGAAATCGAGATTGGGATCCCATTGATCCTGAAGCAACGGGCATGGACAAGAAAAGATCCTTTTCCATAGCTAGGTCAGGTTTGTCGCATAGCTACAGAAACCACTCTTCTTCATCTCCTCGCATTCATCATCACCCATTGCTCATTTAGACTGAAGGTACTCCCGTACTGATAGATATTGGGGTCTACCCATCGGCCTTCTATAATAGGGCACTCAATCAATCCCCAATTGATCGCCAGTTGCGAGTTTGAGCTACTCTTTCTCTTCCTATCACTAGGTGGGTCCATCGGATTATAGTGCTCAGATTCTATTCTATTAGTTTCTGATATCCTTTGTTCCCAAAGAATTGAGTCAACGATAGAATTGATCAATCGTGTAAGGCCTATCTCATTTCAAAGTAATCCTCCTTGGTTTAGAGATTAGGGTGGTGTGCTCATCCAAATTTTAGGTGTGCTCTTGTGAGTGGGGTGTGTGTTGTGCAAGGGTACCAAGTAGGTGATTCAAATTCTTGCATATAGAAAGAGAGAGTCGAAACTTTGGAGAGCTATCGATCCAGGTGGAAAACTAGAGTTTCTTTAGACTATATAGGTTCTTCTTTTCTACCTTTCTTTCTTATCAATGAAAAATAGAGCATAATGGGGAAGACTTCATTAGAGTGGAGTGCTTGCTTGGATCAAGGTAGCCTCTTTCCTTGCAAATTTTAGGGATTCCATTTCAAAGTTTCTTATCTAGGCTTCGATTAACATGTGTTAAGAATATGATCCTTCCTTGCTCGGTTGAGCAAGCTAAAATCCCTACTTAAAAGTTCTAACAACATAACATAATTGAAAAATGGAGTGACACTAACTCACCGACTCAAGAGAATAAAGAAGAGTTCATAATAAATAGAGTTTTCATGAACAATGAAAGCCTTAGGATGGAAAGAAAAGAATGAATAGAAGAAGGACTTGACAAAGAAAGTAGTTGTTTACTTACCTACGATCTGCATGGTCTTTCAAAGACAGTCTTGCTCTTATATAGAGAGTCCGCACAGCTTCAACATAAATACTATTCAACAAGAAGCCAGAGACCTCTTACTCTCTAGTCTCCATGTTCCAAGGAATCCTTAAGAAGTGATGACAGCATGAGCTTTGGTGCTACTACTTATCATGATAGGAAGGTCCACTCAAAGTCAATATACAGATTCCATTTCAATGCAGCTTCATCGGATCAGGCTATTCTCACCTTCTTGTCTAACCTAAGAAGAACTAAAATCAAGTCTAACCTAATAAGAACTAAAATCAAGGAGTTTCTCTTACTTCCTGGAGAGAGGCCTATTCAGGCGGATAGAATCATTTCATATTGTGTGACAAATTTGAAAATAATGCAATTTCAAAACAGAAAAAAAAGAAGAAAGAACTTTTTTTCAAGTAAAGAAAGATCTCCCGTGCAAGTGCTTTCTTTTCAGTCTTTATGTATATCTCCCCTCCCAGTCTAAGTCACCGGGATAAGGCAAAAGGGATATCTTCCGAAGCCAGTTCAAAATGTCTTTGAATCAAGAAATTGTTGACTACTATAATCATACTCGCATAACATCCATTTTCTTTCTTTTCATTGCAAGAAACTTGGAAGTTTGGTCTTGCTTAAGTAGTAAGATGCCGGCTGAGGATTATGAGAAGGCATGGAGCTTCACAAAAAAATGTCTGAATCTAGGCATATTTTGGATAAGGTGATCTAAAAGATTGATTTTTCCATGTTTTCCATTAGAGTGAGGCTCTAATTTGACTTTTTCTAACATTGCATGCTTGACGGATAATGATAGAATTGTCTTTTCACCGAAAGATGGGTGAAAAGAATAGATTTTCCAATCTTGCGCGCGGTACCTAGTGTCATCTACTTTAAGCCGAAGAGTGCAATTTGAGGGGCTTTAGTTCATTAGTCCTAATCTAATGCATTTCAAGTGCTAAGGTGGCTCTTACATGAGGGTGACCATGGATGGAAGACAAAGCGAGGGTCCCAAGATTAGCGTTCAAAACTATCTAAAGAAAGGACTCAATTAGAGCATTTTTGCTTTACGATCTAACGTTATCAAGGCCTATATAGAATGTGGTAGGCACTGGGTAGGGTGCGTGCTAAGTGCTTATATGTCATTGGATATTCAATTTGGTATAGGCAATTAGTTCGAATGGGTTCTATCCATAGTGTTTCATATAGATCGGGTTATAGATTACAAGCAAGAGTTTTCAAGGCTAGGGCCAGATCATTAGGTTAAGTCTGATCGAACCATTACTTTAAGGTGACTCATTCCCTCTTCTTATGATAGTTCATTCCATCCCTTTACTACCTGGAAAGCAATTAAGGCAAGTGAATTTGTAAGCCTTTAGAAAGCTATCAGCAAAATGGGCACCTCTTTTGTCCGGCCCAAACAAAAAAGCAAGGAACTTCAATTCAGAATCTTTCTAAAGAGAAAGCTTTCACCAAAATCTAGATCTCAAATAGATCCTCCTACTTACTATACCTTCTTTTAATCAACCTTGATACTCCAATGTTGCATAGTTCAACGGAGAAAAGAACCTAAAAGAAAAGGATAAGCGTATCCATAAACCCCAAGGAAATCGTAAAAAGACACTCCCAAAGGCATAAACTTTATCCAAAAGGACTTGATCTCACTGGCGACTTACTAGCTTATAACCCCCGCTTGTAACCAAAAAATCCTTGTCTAAGAATAGACTGTTTCAAAGGAGGATACCCTTGTAGTCATAGTAGCCCCCATTATCAACTACTTAAGGGCAATGAAACAATTACTAAAAAATCTTTCGTTATTCAACTCGCTTGGTGAAGATAAAACAAAGGCAACCACATAGAAGAAAACTACCTACTCATCATGATTTGGCAAAGACTTAGTATCCATAGTAAATGGATATAAAAATGAGTATCCTCTTGGTTAATCCTGTAGCTCAGGTTCTTCCACTCCGGAACTAGTGCGCAACTCGACTTCAACTTCAATTTGAAAGATAGTGAATTCAAAGACTAGCTACAAGAGATTCTCTTTTCCTAGCCTTTCACTTCAATAGTAATATAACTAGATTAAGCACTTTAAGGAAGTGGTGAATTTGGTATTGAATTCACTGTTGCATTCAAGGAAGAAGCGATGTTGGTGGTAAGGCCCTTAGTTAGGAGATTGGAAGTAGTAAAGTGCGTCTGTGGGGTGATACTTGCCATGCTTTGATATGGCAGAATTGTTTAGTTTAGTAAAGGCATGGCTTAAGCCAACTGACTGGAGGTTTTTTTATTAGACTAGCTCGCTTGACTTTTTTTTGACTCTTTCTAGGTATGATATTCAAGGGATGAAGGAACTCACCGATTGATCCTAACCCTGGACTGCGATAAAGAATTGGGATGATGGAAAGAGATTGAATTTCTCATCATATGAGAATCTTTCACTCACTTGCTTACCTTTTGCATACAAAAAATGAAAAGGAAAAGGAACGCTTGAAAGTAAAGGCTTTCAAGGGGATTGAATGAGTTCAGATAGGAACTTAGTTCAGTTCAGAGCTTAGTCATTTTCTTATTCTTATGAAATGGCTAAAAGGAATAAGAACTCAAAATACAGAGCTTTAGTCTATATTGTGGGGTCGCCTCTTTCTTTACTTAGGGAGATTATCTAAGCTCTAAGCTAGCTCTTTAGACTAACTTGATATTACTTCATAGAAAACTCAAACCTCTTACCTAACTCTAGATCGCTATGGATTAGATTAGAAGACATCATGGGAAAAGAAGCTTAGGGATTGCTAGAACTAAAGGAACTTAGCCTTAGACTGGGATATCAATCTAACTAGGAGGACTTTGACTTTCTTCTACGATACTGGGCTATTACAACTGGATGGGATATAAAGGTAGCTAGTAGGAAGGATAAAAGACTTCTAAGGAGGCTATCAACTACCCTTAAGGATAGAAGGGAATTCCCACAAGAACTTGATGGGTTTACGAGTCCTCAAATCATGGGCTTGGGACTAGAAATGCAGAATTAGCTTAGCATGATAACTCGCTCTCGGAAGAATGGATGGAAGAGAACCCAATCGAATGGCTATAGAATTCTCGATGACGGGAACTACATACAAAGATAGCGCTAGTTGGAAGGCCTTAGGATTGAAACCGGCCAAAAGGAAACTCTCCTTCTACTAGATTGACCTTGGGATGGATTATGTTAGAAAACAAACTTGTCCCACAGCTTATTAATATGTTGGGTTACGCCGCTTGTCTTTATTTTATGTGTTTCAATGGAAATGAAGAAAAAAGAGGATATTGAGTTGTTTGTTTGACCCCACCTAAACATATTCTCACTTCACTTTAGCAAGTTTGAATGGTCAAAATCTATGAAAAGATCACTTTCATAACTCTATTGAAGATTGGTACCTTTTCTACTACCTTTAGGATTGAAACTGCGGGCAACATACCATAAGTTTGAGTTTGATTTATCAATGCATCGATATGGGTGAAATTTGATGGATAGGGAGGAAGGCCTACAAAGAAAAGATCTAAAAAAGTTCATGAAGTTTTTATATGTCGGTGTCTTTTGAAAGTCCCGTGGAACCCGATCAAGTCTCAAATCTATTCTTTTTAGTCCAATCTTTTTATTTAGTTTAGTTTATTTAATTTAGGCTTATTTATTTTAGTTTAGTTTTTTTATTTTGTTTAATTTTGAGGTTTAGGTTTATGTTTATTTTTTACTTTATTTTTATTATTATTTTATTTTTTATGTTTAGGTTTTATATTTTCTTTATTTTTAGGTATTATTTTATAGGTATTGGTTTTTTATTTAGTTTTTATTTTATTTTAAGTTGGGTTTTTTTCATTTTTATTTTTGGTTTAGTTTTTATTTTATTTAGGTTTTTTATTTTTTTATTTTAGTTTAGGTTTTTATTTATTTTATTTTAGTTTAGTTTATATTTTTTATTTTATTTTCTTTTTTTGGTTTAGGTTTAAGTTGTAGTTTATGTATTAATTTTACTTTTATTTTATTTAGGTTTAGTTTTTTTTTAAAGTTTTATTTATTTTTAATTTATGATTTACGTTTAGTTTATTTTAGGTTTATGTTTAGGTTTTATTAATTTTAATGTAGTTTATTTTAGTTTATGCTTAAGTTTATTTTATTTTGTTTATTTTATTTTATTTTAGGTTTCATTTTTTTAGTCTAGGATTTTGGTTCTATTTTTATTTATTTTTAGGTTTTATTTTTTAGGTTTATTTTTTTAGGTTTAGTTTTTTTATTTATTTTATTTTATTTTATGTTAGGTTTATTTTATATTTATTTCATTTTATTTTACATTTAGTTTTATTTTATCTAGGTTTTATTCGGTTTATTTTATTTTTTAGTTTAGTTTAGGTTTTATTTACTTTATTTTAATTTATTTTATTATTTTATTTTATTTTATTTTATTTTAGGTTTGGTTTAGTTTTATTTCTTTATTTAGGTTTTATTTAATTTAGATTTTAGGTTTTAGGTTTAGGTTTAGGTTTAAAGTTTAGGTGGGGTTTAGGATCTTTTGGGGTTTTAGGGTTTAGGGTCAGGATTAGGGTAGGGTTTAGTGACCAGTGGTTGTGAAAGGTCAGGAGTGGTAGGGTTGTGGTCAGGTGGTGGTTAGTGGAGTTATAAGGGTGGTGGGTTTGAGCCTGAGGTTTAGTGGTTTTAAGTTTTAAGGAGGTTTGGGTTTATGGTTTAGGGTTTAGGATTTTAGGTTAAGGGTGGGGTTTAGAGTTTGGGTTTAGGGTTTATAGTTTAACATTTAGGGTTTAGGTTTTATGGTTTTTAGGGTTTAGGGTTTAGTTTAGGTTTAAGGTTTTGGGTTTAGGATTTAGGTTTTTAGTTTTAGTCTTTAAGTTTAGGATTAGGTTTAGGTTTTATTTTATTATTTTAATAGAGAACAAATTTAGATTCAATATTTCTTCTTTTGATTTCATCAACCAAGTAACACACCAAGATTTTAAGACAAGTGATGACATAAATAAAAATGAGCACGATGAGCAAATCAAAACCCTAGTAACTAGAATTGTCTCTAAGAAAAGACAGTTCCATAAGAATCGGATCGGCCGTTCTTCACTTTCAAGTTCACATCAAAACCACCCCATCTCGAGTAGCAAGATCCCCATCATATCCCGATCTCTCGCCACGACCACGGGTAACCTCCGCCTCCGCCTCCATGACCACTACCCTGTACCACTACCTCCATATCCACCAACACATCTAGATCCCCCACCACCACTGCGATAACCGTCACCTCCACCTTAACTTCCACCATCGAATCTGGAATGATTTTAGTTAACAGTGATGTTCCGGACGTCAAGGTTCTACCAATTCTTAGGGTTTATGTTTAGGTTTAGGTTTATTAGGTTTTAGGCTTTAGGATTATTTTTAATTTATTTAGTTACCTTAGGTTAGTTTAGGGTTTTTTTAATTAAGAAAATCAGGTTTAGGTTTATTTAGTTTATTTTTATTTATTTTAGTTTATTATATTTTGTATTTTTTTATTTTTATTTAGTTTATTTGTTTATTTTAGATTTATTTTAATTAGTTAAGGTTTTTTATTTTAGTTTACTTTTTTAGGTTTAGGTTTAGGTTTATGTTTATTTTTTAGTTTACTTTTAATTTAATTTTATTTTTTAAGTTTAGGTTTTTTTTAGGTTTAGGATTAGGTTTTTATTTTATTTTTTTAGGTTTAGCACTTAGGTTTTCATTTTAGGTTTATTTTTAGGTTTTATTATTTTGTTTAGGTTTAAGATTATTTTTAGTTTATTTTATTTTATTTAGTTTAGGGTTTAGGTTTAGATTGTTTTAGATTTTGGTTTAGGTTTTATTTATTTTAGTTTAGTTTATTTTATATTTGGTTTAGGTCTATTTTACTTTGTTTCTTTTAGGTTTAGGTTTTTTTAGTTTATGGTTTGGGTTTTATTTTTTATTTATTTTTTGGTTTTATTTTTAAATTTATCTTTTAGGTTTAGGTTTTATTTCGTTTTTATTTTATTTTATTTTAGGTTTATTTTATTTTTATTTTCCTTTTAGTTTTTATTTTATTTAGGTTTTTTATTTATAAGATTTTTTATTTTTTTAGTTTTGTTTACTTTGTTATTTATTTTATTTTAGTTTAGTTCTTATTTTTTATATTATATTATTTTTAGGTTTAGGTTTAGGTTTTTATTTTATTTTATTTTTTTATTTTATTTAGGTTTAGGTTTTTTTAGTTATTTTATTTTTAGGATTTATGTAGTTTAGGCTTAGCTTTTTATATTTTTAGGGTTTAGGATTTTATGGTTTATGGTTTAGGGTATGGGGTTTAGGGTTTAAGGTTTAGGGTTTAGGGTTGTAGGTTTAGGGTTTGGGGTTTAGGGTTTAGTGTTAAGATTTTTTTAAAATTTTATAAACTTGTATGTTTAGGTTTATTCAATTTATTTTATATTTATTTTAGTTTATTTTATTTTATTTTTATTAAGGTTTATTTATTTATTTTTATTTAGGTTTTTATTTTATATTATTTTAGGTTTATTTTATTTTTATTTTAGGTATAATTTTTTATTTTATTTAGGTTTTTCATTTTATTTTTTTAGTTTAGTTTTTATATATTATATTTTAGTTTAGTTTTATTTTATTTTATTTTATTTTGAGTTTTAGGTTTAGGTTTAGATTTAGGTTTAGGTTTAAGTTTTAGTTTAAGTTTTAATTTTATTTTGGTTTAGGTTTTTTAATTAATTATATTCTTAGGTTTTGGTTTCTAGCTTGTTAAAGGGTTTTTTAGGGTTGGGGTTTAGTGTTTAGGGTTTAGGGTTTAGGTTTAGGGTTAAGGTTTATTGTTTAGGGTTTTATGGTTTAGGGTTTAGGGTTTAGGGATTAGGGTTTAGGGTTTAGGGTTTTTAGGGTTTGGGGTTTATATTTTAGGTTTAGGGTTTTTATTTTTTCTTTTTTTAATAAAGAACAAATTCAGATTCAACATTTCTTCAACCAAGTAACAGACCAAGTTTTCTAAGACAAAAGTGATGATATAGATAGAAAATGAGCATGCAAAGAGTAAATCAAAACCATAGATAATTAGAACCATCTTACTATAAAGACACAATTCTATTGGCAGTAGATTGGATCGACCATTCTTCAGTTTCTCCAATTCCCATCAGAACCACCCTAGCCTATTGAGTAGCGGGATCCACCATCATATCCTCGATCTCTCCATCGGCCACCACCAAGACTGTAACCTCCATCGCTCCTCCCACCTCCACAAGCACCACTATTCCAACCACCACCTCCATATCCACCAGTACCTTCATATCTGCCACCACCACTTCAATAACCGTCGCCTCTGCCTCCGCCTCCATCGCCAGATCTAGACTATATTTTTGATGTTCCTACCATCAAGGTTCTGCCCATTCTTTGGGTTTAGGTTTATTTTTAAATTTATTTAGTTACTTTAGGTTTAGGTTTAGCATTTTGGGTTTAGGGTTTAGGGTTTAGGCTTAGGGTTTAGGGTTTAGGGTTTTAGGGTTTATGCTTTTAAGGTTGGGGGTTTAGGGTTAGGGTTTAGGGTTGTATGTTTAGAGTTGTAGGTTTAGGGTTTAGTGTTTAGGGTTAAAGGTTCAGGGTTTTTTTTTTAAAATTAAGTAAACTGGTTGGTTTAGTTTTATTTAATATATTTAGTTTATTTTTAATTTTTAATTTTTATTTAGTTTAGTTTATTTATTTTATATTTATTTATTTTAGTTTAGGTTTTTTATTTTAATTTATTTTTAAGGTTTAGGTTTAGGTTTATGTTTATTTTTAAATTTAATTTTGAATTTCATTTTATTTTTATTAGTTTATATTTCTTATTTTTATGTTTAGGTTTAGGTTTTAGTTTAGGTTTTATTTTGTTTTATTTTAATTTTTTAGGTTTAGGTTTTCTTAAATATTTTATTTTAGGTTTTATTTAATTTAGGTTTAAGTTTGTAGGTTTAGGGTTTAGGATTTTAGGGTTTAAGGTTTTTAGGTTTAGGGTTCAAGCTTAGGGATTGGAGTTTAGGGTTTAGGGTTTTAGGATTTATGTGTATTTTTTAAAATTAAGTAAACCAGCAGGTTTAGTTTTATTTAGTTTATTTTTTATTTATTTTAGTTTAGTTTATTTTTTGTTTTTATTTATGATTATTTTTAATTTTTATTTAGTTTAGTTTATTTTTTTTTAGCTTTTTTTTATTTTATTTTATTTTTAAGTTTAGGTTTAGGTTTAGGTTTATTTTTAGTTGAGTTTTATTTTATTTTTTTAAGTTTAAGTTTTCTTTTTTTATTTTTAGGTTAAGGTTTAGGGTTTAGGTTTTTATTTTAGTTTTATTTTTAGCTTTTATTTTTTAGTTTAGATTTAGGTTTATTTTTATTTTATTTTATTTTATTTAGTTTAGGTTTTGGTTTTTTTTTATTTTGTTTAGTTTATTTTAGTTTTGGTTTAGGTTTATTTTATTTTCATTTTAGATTTAGGTTATTTTTAGTCTAAGCCTTATGTTTTATTTTTTATTTACTCTTAGGTTTTTTTTAGGTTTTATTTTTTTGGTTTAGGATTTTATTTAGTTTTTATTTTATTTTATTTTATATTTATTTTTAGTTTATTTTATTCTTATTTTTCATATAGTTATTATTTTATTTCTGTTTTTTATTCTTCAGTTTATTTTATGTGTTATTTATTTTAGATTAGTTAATTTTAGTTTAGGTTTAGGTTTATTTTATTTTGTTTATTTTAGGTTTAGTTTTTTTTAGTTTAGGGATTAGGTTTTAATTTTATTTATTTTAGGTTTTATTTTAAATTTATTTTAGGTTTAGGTTTTATTTAGTATTTATTTTATTTTATTTTATTTTTGTTATTTTATTTTTATTTTATGTGTAGGTTTTATTTTATTTAAGTTTCTTATTTTTAGGTTTTTTTTAGTTTAGTTTAGGCTTTTATTTATTTTATTTTAGTTTAGTTTTGGTTTTTTATTTTATTTTATTTTACTTTTTGGTTTAGGTTAAGGTTTTTATTTTATTTTATTTAGGTTTAGTTTTTTTTATTTATTTTATTTTTAGGATTTATTTAGTTTATGTTTAGGCTTTTAGTTTTTAGTGTTTAGGGTTTAGTGTTTAGGATTAGTACAAGGTTTTAGGTTTGGGGTTTAGGGTTTATGGATTAAGGTTTTTCTTATTTTTTATTTATTGGGTTTAGGGTTTGTGGTTGAGGTTTTAGGGTTTAGGTTTACGATTTAGGGCTTAGAGTTTAGTGGTTTTGGGGTTTAGTTTTTACGTTCTAGGTTTAGGGTTCAAGTTTTAGTTTAGAGTTTTAGGTTTTAGTTTTTTTTTGATAGAAAACAAATTCAGATTTGACATTTCTTCTTTTTGATTTAATCAAGCAAGTAACACACCAAGTTTTCTAAGACACAAGCGATGACATAGATAAAAAATGAGCACTCATAGCGAAAATCAAAAAAATTAGATAACAAGAACCATATCTACTATAAGGACATAGTTCCATAAGCAGCAGATCGAATTAGCCATTCTTTAGTTTCTCCAATTCCCAACAGAACATCCCCGACCTCTCGAGTAGCAAAATCTACCATTCATCTCTCCTCACCACCATGGCTGTAACCTTCATCACTCCTCCCACTTCCATAACCACCACTGCTCCAACCACCACCTCCATAGGTTTTAGTTTTTAGGTTTGGTATTTATTTAGTTTTTATTTTATTTTATTTTAGCTTTAATTTATTTGAATTTAGATTTTTTTTATTTTATTTAGGATTTTTATTTTTTTAGTTTAGTTTATGATTTTATTTATTTTATTTTAGTTTTGTTATTATTTTTTTTTCTTATTTTCTTTTTGGGTTTACATTTAGGTTTAGGTTGTAGTTCATGTTTTTATTATTATTAATTTTATTTATGTTTAAGTTGTTCTACTTATTTTATTTTTAGGTTTCATTTAGTTTATGTTTTAGGTTTTTTATTTTAGGTTTATTTTAGTTTTTTTAGTTTAGGTTTGGCTTAATTTTTGTTTATTTTTTATTTGGTTTAGGTTTAGGTTTAGTTTGTTTTAGGTTTAGGTTTTATTTATTTTAGTTTAGTTTATTTTTGTTTAAGTTTCTTTTTTTGTTTAATTTATTTTATTTCAGTTCTTGTTTTTTTTAGTTGAGGATTTAGGTTTTAGTTTTATTTATTTTTTAGGTTTATTTTTTGTTTAGGTTTTATTTAGTTTTATTCTATTTTATTTTAGGTTTATTTTATTTTTAGAAGTTAAGTTTTATTTAATTTTGGTTTTTTTCTTAGGTTTATTTTAGTTTTTTTTTGTTTAGTTTAGGTTTTTATTTATTTTATTTTAATTTATTTTTATAATTTACTCTATTTTATTTTTAGGTTTAGGTTTAGGTTTTTCTTTTATTTGTTTTATTTTTAGGTTTTATTTAGTTTAGGTTTAGGTTTCTAGGTTTTTAGGATTTAGGATTTAGGGTTTAGAGTTTAGGATTTAGGGTTTAAAGTTTAGGGTTTTAGTGTTTAGGGTTTAGAGTTTAGTGTTTCGATTTTTGTGTTTAGGCTTTATAGTTTAGGGTTTAGGGTTTAAAGTTTAGGTTTTAGGGTTAACTTAGGGTTTAGCATTTAAGGTTTAGGGTTTAGGCTTAAGTGTTTAAGGTTTTTAGGGTTTAAGGTTTAGGGTATAAGGTTAGTTTAGGGTTTTGCGTCTAGCATTTTAGTGTTTAGGGTTTATGATATAGGGTTTAGGGTTTAGGGTTTAGAATTTAGGGTTATTATATTTTTTAGTTTAGTTTTATTTTTATTATATTTTTTAGTTTAAGGTTTTATTTTATTATATTTAGGTTTAGGTTTAGGTTTATATTTTATTCTTTAGGTTTAGGTTTTATGTTTTTATTTTAGGTTTTATTTTTTAGTTTATGTTTAGGTTTATTTTTAATTTATTTTATTTTATCTAGTTTAGGTTTAGGTTTAGGTTTAGTTTATTATAGGTTAGGTTTAGGTTTTATTTATTTTAGTTTAGTTTAGGTTTAGGTTATTTTTATTTTTATTTAGGTTAAGGTTTTTTTGTTTTGGTTTAGGGTTTAGGTTTTAGTTTGTATTTATTTTAGGTTTTAGGTTTAAGTTTTTATTTAGTTTTATTTTATTATATGTTAGGTATAGTTTTATTATATTTAGGTTTTATTTTTTAGTTTAGTTTAGGTTTTATTTATTTTATTTTAGTTTAATTTAATTTAATTTTATTTTCTTTTCAAGTTTAGGTTTAGGTTTAGGTTTATTTTATTTTATTTCATTATAATTTTATTTTAATTTTGTTTCATTTTATTTATTTTATTTTTTAGGTTTTATTTAGTTTGTTTAGGTTTTAGCAACAGGGTTTAGGGTTGTAGGTTTTAGGGTTTAGGTTTAGGGTTTAGGGTTAGGTTTAGGTCTAGGGTTTTAGGTTTAGGGTTTAGGGTTTAGGGTTTAGGGTTAGAGTTTTTTATATATATTTATTTTTTTATATTTAGGGTTTAGGTTTAGGTTAGTTTAGGTTTAGGGTTTGGGTTTAGGGTTAGTCTTAGGGTTTAGAGCTTTATGATATAGTGTTTATGGTTTGGGGCTTAGTGTTTATGTTTTATTTAAAAAATTAAGAAAACTGATAGGTTTAGATTTTTTTAGTTTATTTTTTATTTATTTTAGTTTATTTTATTATTTATTTTTATTCAGGTTTATTTTTTATTTTTATTTTGTTTAGTTTATTTATTTTAGGTTTATTTATTTTAGTTTAAGATTTTATTTATTTATTTTAGGTTTAGGTGTAGGTTTTTTATATATTTTAGTTTAGTTTTTTTTTTTTTATGTTTATTTTATTTTTTAAGTTTAAGTTTAGGTTTTATTTTATTTTTTTAGCAGGTTTTAGGTTTTTTTTATTTTAGGTTTATTTTTAGGTTTTATTTTTTAGTTTATGTTTAGGTTTATTTTTAGTTTATTTTATTTTATTTAGTTTAGGGTTTAGGTTTAGTTTATTTTTGGTTTAGGTTTAGGTTTTATTTATTTTAGTTTAGTTTATTTTTGTTTAAGTTTATTTTTTTGTTTATTTTATTTTTATTTTAGTTCTAGTTTTTTTAGTTAAGGGTTTAGGTTTTAGTTTTTATTTATTTTTAGGTTTATTTTTTTCATTTAGGTTTTTATTTAGTTTTTATTCTATTTTATTTTAGGTTTATTTTATTTTTTTATTTTAAGTTTAGTTTTATTTTATTTAGGTTTTATTCTTAGGTTTATTTTATTTTTTATTTTAGTTTAGGTTTTAATTATTTTGTTTTAATTTATTTTTATAATTTACTATTTTATTTTAGGTTTAGGTTTAGGTTTTTCTTTTATTTGTTTATTTTATGTTTTATTTAGTTTAGGTTTAGGTTTTAGGATTTAGGATTTAGGATTTAGGGTTTAGGGTTTAGGGTTTAGGGTTTAGGGTTTAATGTTTAGGGTTTTAGTGTTTAGGGTTTCAGGTTAGGGTTTAGGGTTTAGTGTTTAGGCTTTATGGTTTTGGGATTTTATGATTTAAAGTTTAGGTTTTATGGTTAACTTACGGTTTAAAGTTAGTTTAGGGTTTAGCATTAAAGGTTTAGGGTTTAGGCTTCAGTGTTTAGGATTTTTAGGGTTTAAGGTTTAGGGTTTCGGGTTTAACATTTTAGGGTTTAGGGTTTATGATTTAGGGTTTAGGGTTTAGGGGTTAGGGTTATGGTTTAGGGTTTAGGGTTTCACGATTTAAGTTCTATTAAACCTAAACCCCTAAACCCTAAACCAACCTTAAAACCCTAAACTCTAAACCTAAACCCTAAACCAAATCTACAACCCTAAACCATAAACCTCAAACCTAAACCCTAAACCTAAACAAACTAAACAAACTCAACCTAAACTAACCCTAAACCCTCAGAATGGGAAGAACCTTGATGGTAGAACATAACTGTCAACTAGCCTCAATCTAAATCATGCAGTGGAGGCAAAGGCAGAGGCGGCGGTTATCACAGTAGTGGTGGGGGATCTGGAGGTTTTGGTGGATATGGAGGTGGTGGTTGGAGCAGTGGGGGTTATGGAGGTGGGAGGAGTGACACAGGTTACAATCTGAGTGCTGGCAGCGGGAGAGATTGGCAATATGATGGCAAATCTCACTACTCAAGAGGCTGGGTTATTCTGATGGGAACTAGAGAAATTGAAGAATGACAAACCCGATATGCTACTTATGGAACGGTCTTTACAGTAGAGATGGTTCAACTTATCTTTGGTTTTTGATTTGCTCTATGGATGCTCATTTTTATCTATGTAGGTCACTTGTGTCTTAGAAAAGTTGGGATACTACTTGATGAAATTGAAAGAATAAATGTTGAATCATTTGTTCTCTATTAAAAAAACCTTAAATCTTAAACCTTAAACCCTAAACCCTAAATACTAAACTAAAACATAAACCCTAAATATAAATCCTAAATCCTAAACCCTAAACCCTAAAAACCCTAAAAGGTCATCAATAAACCCAAAACCCTAAAGCCTAAACCGTAAACACTAAACCCAAATCCATAAATCTAATCTCTAAACCCTAAACCCTAAAGCCTAAAACCCTAAATCATAAACCTAAACCCTAAACCCTAAAACCATAAACTTTAAACCCTAAATCCTAAACCTTAAACTAACCATAAACCCTAAACCTTCACCCTAAACCACACCAAACCTTGAATAAAGTTTTCATTAGGAGTAGATCTAAAGAATGACCTAATACTAACATAGTTAAGGTTGCTAATGAAAAAGTCTTCAAGAGACTTTCCATTGACTATTAGTGAGTTGAATACCCTAAACCATAACACTAAATCATATTATATTACCATATATTATAGTATAATGTAACATCATATATTTGAGCATATATTGATATGTTTTTTGATGTTATAAGTTGTTTTGAAATGTTTTAGTATATTATGGTATTGTTCTCTATAGTCTATATTAATATAAATCATAATAATATTTAATTAATAAATCAGATGATGAAACTTGTCAAATTTGAAGTGGGAATTAGGTTGTAGTACCAGAGATGTGCTATGCCACTTGTTGTTTAAAAAGTAAAATTTTATGTTCAAAATAAATATTATATGTTGTAGCATAGTATAGCAACATATATCATAATATATTGTTCTGTGTATTTTAAATTCTTTCAGTATTTTACAATCATGCAGTCGAGCCTACACTAGCATTATTTATAAAAATGTTGATTTAGACTTTAAAATGGTGGAATTTGGCCAAATTCATAATAGGTAGAGCATGGCATCATAATATATTATTTTAATTTTAATTTTGTAAGTGATACAACTAAAATATATAGTTTTTTATTGTTTAGACTAATTTTATGATTTTTTTATTTTAAGCGATCTCTTGTGATGTGATATGCAATATAATATAATATAATATGTTTTTGTATTATGATATAGGATGCCATAACATAGTGTAGCATCTTGCATTATAGCATACTTTTATGTATTACTTATTGTTTAGCATATTTTAGTATCTTATAGTATGATGTAGTAGAGTTTTTACTAGTATAATTCATAAAAATACTGATTTATAGGCTAAGATGATGGGATTTGGCCAAATTTAAGATTTAAGGAACATCATTGGGGTGTGCTATGGTGTGTCATTTAATCAAAAGAATGGAATTTTGCATCCAAAATTTAAATGTTCTTTTTCAACCAAATTTATAATTTTTTTTCTTAAAGTGATTCATTTTAAGGTGTAATGTAAGATAATATATTATATGAAAGCATACTAAAATATAATGTACATAACAATATAACTTCACATATATATAAATGTGGTGGTGTGTTACTAAATATTATTGTATATTTTTGTATGTTTTACTTTTGTTATAATACATTGGGTAAAACTCATAAAATGTTAATTTGAAGGTTGAGATGGAAGAATTTGGCCAAATTCACGGCACACACCTGAAGGAACACCAAAATTATGCTATTTTGTACCATTTCTAATAGAAAATAATAATTTTACATCCAAAATGAACATTATTCATATATTAAGAAAATTTTGTTATTTGTTCCTTTTAAGTGATTCTAATGAGGTGTAATGTTAGATAATATATTATATTATAGAAAATTATAATATAACATCATATATTATAATATAATATAGTGTGTTTATTCACACTATAATATGTTTATGATATTGTATATATTTAGTTTGTGCTTGCACCATCACAAATCATAAAATGTTGATTACAATGTTAAGATGATGTAATTTGAAGAAATACATTGTTAGGCTTTTGGTTGAAGTATTAAGGTGTACATAAGAGAAGAAATAAGATTTGATGAGAATTCCATGTCAAGGACATGGAGGGAGCTCTAGGGATCACTAATGCATTATCATGACATGTGAGGGTTTATGTTGAGGCATAGAGAAGATGAAAATCTATTGGGGATAAGGTTTGAATTTGATTTGATTATATGATTTGAGGAAAGAAGATCTAGGGATAAAAATCTATAATCCCAGGATTAAGATTAAATCAACTTTAATTTGTTTTATTTTAATTGATGTGGAGGCATATCAGCTAGAGATATGGGATCGAGTCCAAGGGATCGGTATATTAACCTTCCACTAAAGCGGATGGGAGCTAGGGATTAGGACTTGAGTTTGATTTCATAGATTTGTTTAGGGATGTATCCACTGGAGATAAGAGTTTGGTTGGATTTCTTTGATTTAGACTCTATTGGGGGAGTTGGTTTAATTTGGTTCCACTAGGATGTTGGTTTGAATTTGATTTGTTTGCTTGACTTATTTATATATGATTTGGGGCTCCACTAGAGAAAATCAGATTGTGTTTAATTTGAGTTAATGTATGGACCTGTGGTGTGATAGACCCAGAAGGGCTATATTAGCCTTGACCTACCTCAGGTTTACAAATCCAAATGGATAGTCTACCAGTTGTGGGGTAGAGCAAGCCAACCTAAGGGGTTGCCTTTCAGTGTGCAATGGCTATGCTAGGAAGAAAGTTTAGCAAACTTACATTTTCCAAAGTGAGGAACAACAGCTGGGGCGACCTGTTGGATGCACAATTAATCGAACCTGACCTAGGGCGAGTACTAAGTGAATGTCACTGGGGACTTATGTCAACTCAAAAGTAGTAAAGAATAATTTTATCTTTATTTCATGTGATTTGAATGATTTGTTTGGTTTAGTTTGATTTTGAATTGAGGGCATATCTGCTGAGGATGTAAGCTTGGTCAAATTTGATAGATTTAATTTGTGGACCATGTTGATGTGTGATGGACCCATTGAGAAGGAGCTATATTAGACTTATCATATCTCTGATTTATAAATCCAAAGGGATAGTCTACTAGCCATGGGGTAGAGCTAGTAAACCTAAAGGGTTGCCTTTCAGTGTGCAACAACTGTGCTAAGAAGAAGGCATAACAGACTTACATCTTCTAAAGCAAGGAACAACTGCTAGGGTTACCTATTGGTAGCAAAACAAATCAAAGCCGACTTAGGGTTACTACTGAGTGAATGTCGCTAGGGACTTATATCAACTCAAGAGTGGTCAATTCTATAAAGAGTTTTCGACGCCTAAAGATAGGATGACTGCTTGGGAAAAGGTACCGCTAGGGGTGTCCTCCTAATCCACAAGTGAATAAATATTTTGTATATATATTTGTGTGGACCCTATTGGTGTGTGAGGGACCATATGAGAAGGGGCTATGTCTTGTCTTAGATTTCTTGGACAAGGGAGAATCGCATCCAGATGGATTCTCCAACCACAGAGATGATTACTTGGGAAAGAGAACTATCTGATAGTAACTCAGTAATGTCTAAATAGGGTCACAAGGATGTGATCCAAATATAGTGCCCAAGGAGATGTTGCTAGGGAATTATCACGAGCCACGGAAAGAAAGCCTTTAAGTGTACATTGGCCAACTCAAGGAGAAAGCATAGCAGACTTACATCTACCATGTGTGGTGTATCATTAGGTGCGAGAACCCACAAACCTAAGGTGTATCCATCAGAATTAGTGGTGTATCCATCAGCATAGTGAGAACCAACCAACCTAAGGTATCATTAGTGTGCAACAATTAATCCATAAAGAAAGCATGTAGGCTTACAACTTTCTAAGTGGAACTAACCATCGGGATAGTATTGTTGGCATGATAGATGCTATCTAACCTAGAGCGACTACTAAGCGGGGAACCCCGAGGAAGGACTGGACCCAAACTTGAAGTAATCATGAGGGAAGGAGCAATATACTCGACCCAGTTAGTGTACGAAGGCTAATCCAAGAAGAAAGTGTGGTAGACTCACATCTTCTTAAACGAAGCCAACATGAGGTAGCTTACTGGCCATGCGGTAAGGACTACCAAACTAATAAGGCACTTGTTGGTGTTCAGTGGCCAAGTAAGGAAGGAAAGCATAGTAGACTTACATCCTCCAAAGGAAGAAGACCACTGGGTGACACTAGCAGGGTATCACATCAGCACGACCTAGACTAGCTACTGAGTGAGTACCACATGGGGCGTTATCTCAACTCAGAGGAGCCGAGGAAAAAAATATATGTGTTTTATTTATATGTTTTGTGTATTTGTGTTTGTTTTATTGTTAAATGATAGGACGCTATGGTTCTTTTCAACTACCTAAACACATTATGGCGGATTCAACAAGAATACTTTCAATATCTAAGAGATTGAATTCAAAATGAAATTTTCATTGATGATAATTATTTTCAAAAATGATTTATAATATTTATTTAAGTAGAACCCATTGATTGGATGCATTAGGCGCTCTCTTTATTATTAATAAGCTGATAAGATCCTCCTTGGTAGGCCTTTTTTATGGAAAAAGGGCCTTCCCAAGTGGGTTCAAACTTTCCTCCCATCTTACAATAGACAATAATCAATCTTCCTAGAATTAAACTAAGCTCTCTTACTTGAAAAAGCTCTAGGACTGACCAACTTATTGTGAGCTTGAATCATTTTAGATTTGTACAACTTGAGGTTTTGGCATGCCCGCTGGCGTCTCTCCTCCAAACCTTTGAGCTCTTCTAACTTCAACTTGGCATTCTGCTATATTATGATCTTGCTACCCATAGCTATCTTTAGTGATGGGTGTTTAACTTCTAATGGTAGAATGGCTTTGGACCCATATACTAAGGAGAAAGAAGTAGAGTTGGAGTTCTATATGTGGTGTAGAGGCCACAAGGCTTCAACTACTCAAGCCACTATCGCTTATTATTGTCGAGTGTCTTCTTTAATATTTCGATGAGAGTTTTGTTGATGGATTCTACTAAGCCATTTTTCCTTGGGTAGTTGATGGTAGAATATCTATAATCTAAGCTATGTCTATAGGCAGAGTTTTTGATCTCCGTGCTGTTGAATGTAGTACCATTATCAGATATAATTCGTTGAGGTACTCTAAACCTATATACGATATGATTTCTAAAAAATTGGAGAACATACTAAGATGTAACCTCTCTGAATGGAATCATCTTCGACCATTTGGAAAAGTAGTCAGCAGAAGCTAAGATGAATAGATGACCCTTGGAAGAAGGGGGAACAATTCGACCCACTATGTTGGTACCCCAACACTCGACTGGCCATGATGCCAATGTAGGATGTAGAATGTTGGCTGGTTAGTGTAGGATCACACCATGTATTTTACAATGGTGGCATCGCCTAGCCATATCCAAGCAATCTTTGATCATCGATGGAAAGTTGTATCCTAGTCTATTATTCTTGGCATTCATCTTGGTGGGTGGCTCCACATAATTCTGAGTGTACGTTGGTCATGATCTTATGGGATTCATGCTTGTCTAAACAACGTAACCACATATGATCGAAAGTTTGCCGAAATAAGACACCATCCACAAGAGCATAGGAAAGTGCTCTCTGCTTCATCTGATGGGCTTCGGACTTCTCTTGAGGTAGTTTACATTTATTTAGGTAATCCATGAATGGTTGCATCCAATCTAACTCCTCATCATTCTTGGGCCTCCCCTTTAAGAAAGTACTTTTTGATAAGTTCAGTATCAATAAGGGATAAGACTTATCTCTTTTTGGACCTTTACTGATATGGACACATCCTCTGAACATGCCAACTCTTTGTCAAGCTTGGCTAAAGCATACGTTATGATATTCTCTCCTTGAGGAATCTTATAAATGGTAACCTATAGGATTTGGGCCAACAACTCCACTTTGTACTTGTGGTAGTGATGGAGCTTGGGCTTTATAACTTTATAGGACCCAGCAATTTGGTTGATAACTAGCTGAGAATCCTCAAAGATGTTGATGTTTAGAGTAATGACTAACTCTAGACCGGCAATCAGAGCTTCATATTCAGCTTCATTGTTGGTGCAAGGATTAGACAGATGATATGAGAATCACATCACATCATCAGAGTTAAGAGAACTATTCTACCCTACCTTTCACGGAATAGTAGATTGTGGTTCTTCTTTGAGAGGAAGTGGCACCATCAAAGTATATCTCCCAGTGGTGAATGCTAGTATCCCCTAAGTTCATGATTTGTTCATTGGGGAGATCATCACTAAGCGAAGAGTCAGTAAGAAGTGGGTGTGCTGCTAAGAAATTTGCTAGCGCTTATCCTTTAATCGTACAGATGGGTATGATGGTAATGTCAAACTGCAAGAGGATCATGGACCATCGTGCTAACAATCTGGATAGCATGACCATGTCATGAGATACTATAATGGATTGATTCTAGAGATTAAGTTCACCTTATGAGGAAGCATGTAGTCTTGTAGCTTTTGGGATGCAAAGGTTAAAGCTAGGCAATGCTTCTCAATGGGTGGATAAATAGCCTCACAGGATTAGATGACAGCTGAGGTAGTAGAGTGTGTTTTCCTTCCCTTCATCATTGGCGGGCAACAAAGCACCAGAGTCATCTAACAGAGTGTAAAAGTATGAGGGGCTTGAGATAGGCTACTAGAACCGGTGTCTTCGTAATGTTTGGTGCCTTTGAAGGCATGCTCACACTTTTCATCCCATGAACTTGGCATCCTTTTGATAAGCAGAGAATGTTTGACATCTTCTTGATAGGTTGGATATAAAGTGTCTTAAATATACCAACCACTTTTGGAATGATGTGAGTTGAGTTAAACTTTTTGGGGGTAGAATTTATAATATCGACTTGATCTTCTCCTGGATTGATTTTGATTCCCTGTGACAACAACCAAGAATTTCTTGAAGGTGTTCAGCACACTTCAAGGGGTTCATTTTGAGATTAAATTATCTTAACTATTCAAAAACTACTCTCAATTCAAAGAGATGGTTTTCCTTTTCTCTACTTTTGGCCATGAGATCATGGACATAGCACTTGACTTGATGATGAATAACATCATCAAAGATTTGAGTCATAGTCGCTGGTATGTAGCACTAGTATTTTTATGGCTAAAGGCATGAACTTATAGCAATTTTTGATGGTCTAAAGTAGTATTTCTTTCATCTTTAGGGCCATCTTTATTTGGTTATATCTAGATAAACCATCCATGAAAGAAGACGCATGAGAATGTCCACCATCAGCTCCGAGATTGGTACTATAAATTTATCTTTTGGACATGCCTTATTTAAATCACTAAAATCGATGCATATGTGAATTTGGCCATTCTTTTTCCTAACAGGGATGATGCTGGCTAACCAGGTAGGATATTTTTCTTTTCGGATGAAGCCAACATCGATCAGTTTTTTGACTTCATAAATGACTTATTTTTCTATGTCTAATCACATACTTCTAGGAGCTTGCTTGATAGGGTTAGCAGTAAGCTCTATTGATAGTTTATAGATTGCTATGTTAGGAGCTTATCCAGGCTTCTCTTCATAACTCCATGCGAAGAGTCCTTAAACTCAGTCAATAGCCTAACTAAGTCATTGGTTTCAATTTCATTCAATAAAGAATTGATGTATGTCGGGCATGGATCATCTTCAGCTCTTAAGTTGATTTCCTTGAGCTCGTTAATGGTTGACTTGATTTCCTTGAGCTTTGCAATAATTAATTGGATCGAAGTTTCTAAGCACGACTCTCATATGAGTTAATGATTTGAAAAGAACCTATCGATTCCAAATGATTGGTGATAACTAAGTAATCATCATCATTCATCATTGTACCAAATCCTAGTCGATCTTGATTAAGAGCTTTTGCATTTATTCTTCCATATTCTTTGAGCTTTGACCAAGTATGTGGGATTAACCCTTTCTTTGCCAAATTATGAAAACAAGGAAAGTACCAATCAAAAAGTAATTTTATTAAATCTTTATATGAATCATCCTCAAGTTCTACATCAACTTCTTGACCTGAGGATGATTCTCCTAGAAAGAACCTCTGAGTCTTCACACTTATGGATGACTTAGGGGCTTCCTTAATTACCAAACCCTCAACTTTTGAGGAAACTGGGTTAGAGCTAAGGTTCCCAACTAATGCCTAATTGTTTCACATATAGACTTGGATACACTTATGCTTTGCTTTGGAGGTCTTCTTCACTATCGCTTAGTGTCACCCCAAGAGAATCTACTACTAAGAAGAGCTGGTTGGTGTGCTAACCATATAATACTCTACCTTTGAGCTAGATTCTAAGTCTATATGGATAGGAGGTGTACTCCTAGTAGATGGGACATATCTTCTATTGGGTGGCCGATAAAGAGGTTTTCCACCCCACAGGGCCTCTGGCCTCTTTCTGCAGTGGAGTCATCTACTATATGTTCAAATGGAGTAACAAATTGTGGGTGGAATCTAATGTCAGGCTCCACTTCCTCTTCCAAGTAAATTTCAACTCCCTTTTATTATTTTTCGTTTTCACTTTTCTTTTCTTTCTCTTTTTCTCTTTCCTTTTCTTTTTCTTTTTAATTTTCTTTTATTTTTAAATTTTGGCCAAGTTCACGAGAATAGATTTGTTGATTTTGAGGAGGTAGTAAGCCATCATCATATATGTCGACCTAAACTAAATGGCTTGAGATCTCCTTTGACACAGTAAGCGATCCCACCTCTCACAAACTTTATACACGATGTAGAGAGGATGGAATTATGTTGTTCTCATGTATCTATGGTCTCCCTAACAAAGTGTTGAAATATGTATCCAACTCTATAATATGAAACTTGGTTTAGGTCTTCCAATCATCTATCTCAAAGGGAAACACTATAGAGCCTAAGGCCTATTGACCTCACTTTGGAGTGCGGATTCAATCTTCCCACCTTGGATATAGGACTCTTCTAGATACTAAGACTTCCCTAGTTGTAAGACACTTCTACAAATTGGGTAAACACTTAACATAAGCCTAAAGACTTAGAAAGGTTAACCATAGGATTAGGTTATGCCTTAGGGATTAGGATAATCCACCTACCCTACAACTGAAATCCAATCCATGTTCACCTTCTCAAACTAAACCTCAAGTTCAATTCAAACATCAAATTCAAATCCAAACCCAAATTCCAAAACCAAATGATTGAAGCTCATGATCAAATCCAAACTTGAAACCCTTCCTAAGCCATATGACCTATCCCATGGACTTAGCCAAATCTTAATCCAAATCAATCCAAAATCAATTGATTTTCTCATAATAAATTTATATCTTCAATCATCTTCCTAAATTTAAATCAAATCTACATTCAAATGATCAAAACTAAATCAAACTAAATCAAATTTAATCAAAACCCTTCCTAAACCATAAGACTATCCCATGGATTTCAAATCTTAATCCAAATCAGTCAAACTCAATTGATTTTATCAATCAATCATATTTTCAATCATCTTCACAAATTTAAATGAAATATACATTTAAATCATCAAAACTAAATCAAACTAAATCAAAATCAAACCTAAGCCACATGACCCAACTCTTTGGACTTAGCCAAATTCCTTCATTCCAAAACCCAAATTCAATTTATTTTCTCATGAATTAATCATACCTTCAATCATATTCACAAATATAAATGAAATCTACAATCATCAAGCCAAACCAAAACCAACCAAGTCAACCCCAACTTAACCCTTTTGACTTGAAATGTTCAAATGAACCAAAACCCATTTGAACCCAAGCCAATTGCAATTATATATCAATCCCAAATCCATATATAAACTCAACTAAATCAAAAATAACCCAAAATCAAGCCAACTAAACCCAATTGGTCCACTTCACCCAAAGTGGCCAATTTGACCTATTTGAGCCAAGTTCTAATCCTACCCAAATTAGAGTGAACCAAGCCCATCAAAACTTCCATCATAATTGTTGATCACGCTAAGTTGATCAATTATCACAAATTTGGTCAAACCAAGTCAACTTGGTCATTTGACCAAGTCAACCCCTTAACCCATATGAACCTAAACTAGCCAAATTATAACCTAAGCCAATTCCTTTGAAACCAATGATTCATACCAAATCAAAATTATTATTTGATTATGACTTGACTTCAATTGAGTCAAACCAAACCCAATTGGTCCTCTTGACCCAAGTTGACCCAAATTGACCTAAAAGACTAAATTCGGTCAAATCAATGGCTCAAGTTCATTCCAAATTAGTTGTTGAACTTGACCAAAGCCATGATTGGACCCAATTGAACCCAATTGACCTACTTAGCCCAAATTGAACTGAAGATTCAAGTTGGCCTAAATCAAAACCAAATATTAAAAACAAAACCTAAAATCATATTCAATTGGTCAACTAAACCCAAACCAACACCCAAAAGCCAATTTGGCCAATTTGGTCAAATTGGTTAACTTAATCCATTTGACCCAAATGAATTCAAATGAGCCAAAATCAAATCTAAGCCAAACTAAACCAAAAATTGAACCAAAACATCCCAAATGATCATATGAACTTAACTACCCTTGGTTTGATCTAATTTGACCAATTGGTCAACTTGACCCAACCTAACTTAATTTGACCTAAATGAGTCAAATTGACCCAAACCTAACCAAATAACTCCAATTGACTTGAAATTTTTGGCTCATTTCAAATATGTCCAAATAAAATCCAAATCCAAATGATCATTCTACCTTTGGGTCAAGTGCATCACATGAGATAAATCACCCAAGTGGTCATTTCCATTCCTTGGCCACTTGGTACTCTTCCAATGGTCCACTTAAGCACCTAAGATAGTATCGAACTAACCCAAGGGGTGGTTGGGTCAGCCATGACTCATGGGAGGTGAAATTAGCTCACCCTCCCCATTGGAGCATTTAAAACCCATATGAAACCCATGATTCCTCTTTGGCAACCACCTCCACACCTTCAACCAACCAAGATGAGCCAACTCACCTCCTCCACACCCATGACTCCCGAGATGGTGGGATGGACATTAGAAACCAAACTCATCCCACCATCTAATCAAGATGAAGGGGTATACACCCCTATTTCCACTCAAACACACACACAAAAATTAATCCTTAGAGTAGCTACCAAGATGAGACTAGAGCCATTTCTAAGCTCCTAAGCTCATTCCTCGATCAGAAAATGCCATTCTTGTCCATCCTGAAATAGGACACTCCCATTTTCAACATAACTTCACCATTTCTCCATCAAACTCAAATTAACTTTGCACGCACCTTCCCTAGGCCTCATGAAGTAAAAATGAATCATCTTCCAAGCTTTTCGAGCACCGATGGGATGAATTCGATCAAAACCCAACTCCAAATCATCTATTCATGGCCTTTTGAGTGAACAATGAGGAATTGATCCAATTGCTACTCAACAGGGCTTCATCTCCACTAGATGAAGCATCTTCAATTATTTGAGCCACAAGTCTAGAGCTTTGATGAGGTATGCTTTCCAAAATAATCCTTAGGAAAAAATGGGTTGGAGCTTTTTGAGGAAAACTTGCTTCTCATGTGATCTTGACCATTGGATCCCCTCTGATCGATGTTGTGAAGGTGTGGAATCCTTTTGGAGTTGATCTGAGCTCGGGTAAGCTCAAATCAAGTGAGTAATGATGGACGAACTCCATTCTCCCTCACTCATGATGTTAAATCACACACCATCCATTCTGCATGATTGGAATGGATGATTATGATTAGATCTACTAGATTGATCTGATTTAACTCTATTAAGCTATGGGATTAATCATAGCCATCCAATCTTAGATCTGTCGATGGAGGAGAAAGCATGTTTGCCGCTACCACGTAGGCACTGAGTTAGATAAGTATTAAGTAGCTAATCTAGCTGTGCCATGTGGAAAGCATGTTGCATTAGTGCACCACATGGAGCCAACAGGATTAGGCTTTAATTTAGCTTAATTAATCATTTTAATGGCTGAAACTTCTAAAAATCATAAAAATGATAGATAATAAAAAATGCAAATAAATACTTATTTTAAAGGTACTTCAGAGGAGAATTAATTAAAAATTATCTTAAATAATTTTGAATTGTAAATAAGGATTAATTAAAGTTTAATTATAAAATTAATTAGCTTAATTACTCCTTAATTACTTGAGCAATTAATACCAAATTTTTGTGAGTTAATTTAATGGGATGACCTACCTCCCATAATTTTCTTGGGATTTATTGATCAATTAGGAAAATGGACTAACTAAACCTTAACTACTCTTTTAAGTAAATTAATGATTAATCCCATGAAAAGTAACAAATTGGTTAATTAAGTTTATTAATCATTGTTCAATAGTAAGTGAACTAAGGAATAGGGTTGGGACCTTTCCTTAAGTTCACCCTTTTTAAAATGAAATTAATTAATATTTAACTAATTAATTAAATCACTTAATAAAATTGAAATCATAATCACATCAAACCTTAACTAATTAAATCATGGGTAGATCTTTTGGGTGTTTAATAACCTAAAGAGTTTAATGAAATTATTAGTCCACATGTGTGGAAAAACCATAAGAGTAATTAATTAAGTCCCTTAATCTAATTAACTATTAATCATGAGCCAATTGCATTAGGCCCCTTTTATATCCTAGATCATTGCGGTTTATTCTCCATGCATATCATGTGTTGGCTCATAATTATTTAGTTAATTACTTTAAGGTGACATAGGTACGGGTAATTAATTCATCTAATTAAGGGTTCAACTTAATTAACCCATAAATCAACTTAATTACATTTCCTAAAGTTAAAACAAATCAATAATGTGGGAATGGGTTTAAAATAGCAAGTGATGATTTCTCTTCTACTCTTTAAATTAAATCAAATCTGAAACTTAATTAATAAAGAAGCTTTGGTTTGCTTTAAATAATCTTATTTGATTTGATTTCCCTTAAGAACTAGTTTGGTTGAATTAATCACATGCTTATATTTGATTGTCCTCTTTCCAATCATGTTAAATTTGATATGTCATTTGAATTCATGCATCCATCATTTTAAAATCAAGTAAAATAAAATGGATTTCTTTTATGTAAGCTTGCAAGTGTTGATTTAATTTAATATATGCATGGCTGTTATCACTATTAAATCCAAATGTATTTTTTAAAAGCTTATAGATCAATTATAATATGTGTTATGATAGTTATAAATACATAAATGCATGTGGTTATAGCTAAGTGTATGAATGTTGAGTTCTCTTTCCTCTATTCATGTGTTGATTTATATAAGATTGAATGGTAATGGGTATATAGTTTGGACATCCCAGAACATGAGCTTTAGCTAGCCCCAAGGAGGTCATTTGATTACCTCACTTTTCTAGTTTAACAATGGCCGGTTTAATAGTGACACTTGTCTATATCTTTGTACATGTATATGTATATTGTAATTAGTGAATGAAAATCCCAATTTACATTAAAATTTCATGCATTCATAATTAACTAAGTGGTTGAATTAATTATCCATATTATTTGGAGCTTACTTCCTATGTTCATGTATACAAATTTATATATGTTTGAATGCAAATAGGTATATAGTCTAGAAATCCTAAGAATACAAGGCTTTAGCTAGCTCCAATGAGGTTATTTAATTACCTAACTTCCCTAGTTTAACAAAGGCACATGCCTATTTAATTTCATTCTTATGTCCATTTTATAAGAATTTGGATAAAGTTTTAAATTAAAATGTTTAAATAATTCGATCAAATAAAATATAAATTCTAAACATACACATACATTCATCATTTAAGTGTGCTAAAATATGTTGCATGTATAGATACACTTAAGATTAAATCATATGCATGTTACATGTGATGGAAAGGAATGATTTAATATATGTCATGTGGTAATTCAATTAAATTAATCATAAGATGCCTTTCATTTTGAATAGGATTATTTAAAGTGAACCTAAACTTAACATTAATTAAATCATTTAATAAGCCATTCACTAAAGAGAACTAAATCAAATTAATATACTTTAGAAAGTGACTTAAGGTAGGGATGAAAGAGGGCAATCCTCTTTTCCTCTCTTTATAACATTTAGTTGCTTTGTAATAAAATGAAACAAAAGAAAACACAAATTAAAATTCTCAAATCAATTAAACTACTTCAAGTGAAATCAACCTTTCATGTTAAATTGAATCCTTCTACACTTAGATAATACAACACTAATGCCTAACAAGACTTACCACACAAGCTTTAATACATAAATTAGAATTAAGTCACCACTTCTAGCTCTAAGTTAGGATAATGTATGGTGTGATGTATGTTTTATTATATGATGTATTATTTTTGAGTGAATGTTAGGGTGTATGCTTTGTAGAATACATGATAGGCCAATATTAGCCTAATCATATTTTCTAGGGATTATGCTTAAGGATGCTTAAAATAAATGTGAATGCTCTTTTGTAGGTTTCTTAAATACTTAAGAATAATTCAAGTTAGGATAGGTGGGTTAGTTACCCATGTGTAGGTGCTAAGTGCAAATTATTAATATAACTACTTGGGATTATATGTATATTTAGCTAACCTCTATTTTGTAGGTGTAGTTAGATTTACTTTTCCCATATAAATGTAATTTTTGTAATAGGAATTAGGATTAGTGCTATGGGGGATTAGGATAAGCAATGGCTAGAAGGCTTTGTCCTGGGGTGCCCTATGATGCCTTTGAAGTAAGCACCATCCAAATCAAAGAAGAAACCAAATCAAAAATAGATATGAAGAAAGAAGACCCCCATAGCGTTTAATACAATTATAATTATTCTTTCATATTCTAGGTTGTATAAGCATAGAGTTCGGCTACCCATCTTTTCTCTCTTCGGGTTGTATGGTGGTACCCAATTGCACCCTTTTATTCTTTTATGATAGTTTATATAATTGTTTGATGTTATGTTTACATTGTGTATTAAGACAACATGATTTTCATAGTTTCATAAATGATTGATGCTTTAATGTGTGGCTTGGATAGGATTAGGCTCTTAGGATAAAAATAACTTTTCTACCCAACTAATCACATATAACTAAATTTTAAACAACTCATAACCTTATCATAAAGCCTAAGACATAAATAAGATAATTAAAAGATTTAGCAACCCCTTACCGTATGGTTGTATGTTTCACATCATGTATGCATATTCTTTCTCTCTTGAACATGAAGGATCTCCATCCTTGGATGATAAAGGAATGCTTGACCTGAGGGCATCCATTGTGTGGAGAACACCTTCTTCTAGTTGATTTAACCCATAACCTATTTCATCATGCATTTAGGCATAAGAAATCCTAAAGCCTATGTCAAAATGATCTATCTAAAATGAAATAAAATTTGAAAAGATTTTGTATCTATAGATTAAGTCATATGCTCATGTCACTCATGCTCTAGTCTCTTAGGGAGTGCATTTAGGACTTTAGTCTCTTTCTTATTAAATAACTACGCTAGCTATCTTGCAATTAATAAGATCTACTACATGGTTTTAAAATCATGAGTTAGGTTGGGTACAAGTCAGTGACAATTTATTCTCTTATGGAGGTAAACCCTTATGTCCATATGTTGCTTAAATTTAGATCGTGCTTTAGCTCATACTAAAGCTCCCTAGATTTAGGATATGAGGTAGCTTTTTCCTTGATGAGCATAAATCCTCACCTCTTGGGCATTCCCACAACCTTGTGTTTATGGATTATGAGCCTAATAATTTAATTAAATTTCAACTCAAAACATATATATCTCCTCAACTTTAAAATTATAAAGCCTAACCATAGGATAGGTTGGAATGCTCACTAGGCTTCATAGTTTCATGAGAATTTCCTACTTATTTCATTTGGATTCAAAAAATAAGTCTTTTCCTTGAACTTTCCCAATTGATTTTCCAAATACAACAAATCATTTGATTGTCTAACCTTGAAATCTTTAGATATGATAATTGTCTACTTTAATCGAGTATTGTTAGAAAATTTCATTTCCTAAGATGTAATTAACTATGGAGGCTTGTCTCCATAGGGAACTTAAGAACCTTTTTTATTATAAACCCTACTTAATTCATCCATGTAAAGTAGGGGAAAAATCTCTAGTACATTTGAAGACCCATCATGCCTTAGGAGTCCTTATTATGTGATTAGGTCCATTGTAGGGTGATGCCTCTATCTTTAGATAGTATATCATACCTCAATGTTGTGATCACCTCAAAGTACCCCCTAATCAACATGGTCCCCCCCCCCATACATTTAAAATAAACACCACAAGGCCCTCTGCCTTGTTCATTGAATCTCAACATCATCTTTCTTTTTTGGAGTTTAGAGAGTCGATCCTCAAGTAGGCAAGGGTTCTTAGACTCATAATGTTGATGATACACAGTCAACAAACTCTGGATAGCCTCTCCAACATCCACTATGTAAAAAGGCGTTGTCGATCATCCATAGTAAGTCTTCATGAATGTAACTCTTAAGATGTCTTTTGAGTGGCATGCTCCTCTTTAGTAGCTACTAAGCTAAGCATATCTCTAGATCAAGTAAGGCCTTGATTAGAGGTTCTCTCATCTATTTGGATAAGGGCATCATATATGCTTAACTTAGCTCTTTCTAAGGTGAGCTAGGACATTGTAATCAACTCTAGCTTCCTCCACAAGTATATCCATGGGTGGAGCATCCTATGAGGGGCTTTACTCATTGGAACCAATGACTTGCTTACCCACTATCCGAGAGCTACCCAGGAGGTAAAACTTTGCCACTACATTGACTTTGTGACATCTTGGAAGAGATGAGCTTGTGGAAAGTTCTACCTTCTTATCGGGCATACTACAACTTCTCTATGGGATCCTCGAGTGATTGACTCTAAGTCAATCTCAAGAGGGTGAACATTAATTTAGAGAAGGATAGTCAGCTCTAAATCGAAAGGAAAGAATCAGAACTATTAGAGCTATTATTTTTTTTATTTAGACTTGGTGATCTATAGGAATAAAATCAAGAGCATCAAAAGTAGACAATATATAAGTAGAATCAGCTTTCTTCATTAATTTCTTTTTGGGTGGAGGTACATGATAGAAATCAAGTAAAGTATGTGGAGTAAAGATTTTAGTTCCCTTATCCATAGATACAACGTTGTTGCTAGTTGAAGAGGAGCTCAAAGAAGAGGTGGTAGCTATAGTGGTGGAGGAAGTACTGGACTCAAACGGTGGCTACGCTACTGGACTATCCCGAACAAGTATGGTGACTACTATTCTTTATTGGGAAGTCACACCCTCCCAGTTATCCTTTGCAAACCTTCCTTGGTGTTGGAGGTTTGAGCAACTTCATGCACTTGCAAGGAAAGCTTCTTGATCTTAGAAATGATCTTCTTAGAGGTTTGGGATAGGGAGATATCTTAACCTTCTTTGGTCTTAAGAGGATTGCAACTATCCCCAAGGATTACTCTAACAGAACTAGATGGTTGCTCTAATAAGTATTTCTTAGGGATAACTATGGCTCTCAACTTGTAGCTGCGCTCAAGCTAGTCCTTAAAAGTGATACAATCCTCTAAGACATGGCCTAACATGCGTGGTAGGGGATAGCTAGGATCATCATTCTTGCCCACTTCCTCCCTCTTAGGCTCTTATGGCGAAAGTCGGTTTCTTTAAGAGATTCTTAAAGATTTTCTAACTACCTCTCCTTGAATGAATATGACTTATCCAATCTATATAGAGTAGGTGGAAAGTAGCTACTGGCGATGGATATGAATACCATTGGGTAGGGTGAGGTGGTGGAAATGATCATTGTGGTGGTGCTGGTGGGTATGATGGGTGAGGTGGTGGAAGAGGAGGTGGCAAAGGCTAAGCTGTAGTCTCTCATACTGAACTCGCTTCTGCTTCCCTCGTCACGACATAACTATCCCTGGCTTCTTCTCAAACACCATTTGTGGCTTGGGCCTAGATGATTGGTTGGGAAAGAGTAACTATTTGGCTTCCTCTTATAGGCTAGCCACCTTATTGATTAATTTCTCAAATGTTTTGATGGAAAAGCCCTTAAGCATGAAGGCGACCGAGGCATGGATATTAATGAGAAGAATCTCAATGGCATACTCTTCAGATAGTTGTAGTTCTCATTTCATGCTTAGGTTGTGCCACCTGAGAATGTAATCAACAAGGGACTCATTGAGTTTCTGTTTCTCTACAATGAGGTCACCTACAATCACCCTCTCCTGAGCTCTAGCAAACCTCTTGATAAAGAGGTGCTCTAACTCAGCAAAAGTCTTCATAGAACCATTGGAGTTCGACCAATCAAATGCAACACTTGATAGACTTAAGCGAAAAGGTGAAGAGGAGTCGTTGCGCCATTAGTGTTGCAACCAACTCTAAAGTGTGCAATGTGTT